>JAJMDQ010000003.1:17766-326422 GCA_030573815.1 Kurtzmaniella cleridarum | reverse complement strand
TTCTTCGATAGCAGTATGAATATGCATAACACAAGAGAAACCATTAGCCAAAATGGATTTTAATTCAACAATGGCAATTTGTGCTTCGAATTTGGTAACAGTGTGAACAGGATTTTTAATGGAAGTCAAAACATAACCTGGAGCTAAATCTTCTTCGTCAACACCTTTAATTTTTAATCTAACTTGTTCACCACAGAAAGCACTATCACATTCTTGTTCAGTTTCGTTGAAGATAGTCAATACTTCAATATTAGTTCTGTTAGGCATCATAATTAATTTACCATTCTTTTTGATGTGTCCAGATTCGATCTTACCTTCAACGACAGTACCCATATCCTTCATTTTACCAGCAATTGGCAACATGAATGGACCATTAACAAGACGGTTAACTGGCTTGATCTCATCCAAATATTCCAATAATGATGGACCAGTGTACCATGGACAATCCTTTGGATCAACTCTATCTTTCAAACCAGCACCAGTATAACCTGAAACTGGCATAAAGATGATATCATCATTGGTATAACCAATACCTTTCAAAAACATACCTAACTTAGTAGTACAGTCTTTATATCTATCTTGAGACCAGGCAACAGTTGGGTCGTCCATCTTGTTAACAACAACAATAATCTTGTTAACACCTTGAGTTTTAGCCAAAAGTGCATGTTCTCTTGTTTGACCTCCCTTTTCGAAACCAGTTTCGTATTCACCCTTTCTAGCGGAAATGACTAAAATACCAACATCTGCTTGAGATGCCCCACCAATCATTTCAGAAACGTACATCTTGTGACCTGGTGCATCCAAAATAGTATATCTACGCTTTTCGGTTTCAAAATAAGCCTTACCAACTTCAATAGTTTTACCATCAGATCTTTCTTCTTTGTTAGTATCCATAACCCATGAAAGATACCAACCTTGTCTACCAGCATCTTTTGCTTCACGTTCATATTTATCAACGGTACGCTTGTCTACAGATCCAGTAAGGTAAAGAAGATTACCACCCATGGTAGACTTCCCAGCGTCGACATGACCCATGAAAATAATGGAAATATGGTCTTTACCACCAAACAAATCATTGACAACTTCTTCATCAATTTCATCTTCTTGTTCTTTAATGAGAGCATCTGCTGAAGACACACCAGTAGTTTTAGAAGCAGAAGATGTTTCCTTGGAAGTATTTTTCGAAGCTGGAGTAGATTCCTTAGCTGGAGTTGAAGTTGGAGCTGGAGTAGATTCTTTGGTTTCCTTGGCTGGAGTTGGAGTAGACTCCTTTGTTTCCTTGGCTGGAGTTGGAGCTGGAGTGGATTCTTGGGTTTCCTTGGCTGGAGCTGGAGTGGATTCCTTAGATTCCTTATTTTCCTTAGTTTCCTTAGTTTCCTTAGATTCAATCTTCACGGCAACAGGCTTCTTGGCATTCCCCAACTTAACACTGGAGCTACCGCTCAATGTAAGCTTCTTTTTGGTTACTGGCTTGTTTAAAGAAGCACCACCACTGGCTTGTTGTTTTTGGAAATCAGCTAAAGACATACCAGAAGGTTGAGCGGCTGGTTGTTGGTAGGAATTGTATTGATCGTATCCACCTTGATATTGGTTGTTGTATCCGCCTTGGTATCCACCTTGGTATCCGCCTTGGTATCCACCTTGGTATCCGCCTTGGTACCCACCTTGGTATCCACCTTGGTATTGTTTGTTGTATTGATCGTAATTGTTTTGGTATTGGCTATTGTAACCACCTTGATATTGATTATTGTATTGATTTTGATATCCACCTTGGTATTGACTGTAGCTTTGTTGAGGTACAAAGGAGCCGGCCTTGGTAGGGTCGTAAGCACCTGGAGCACTTTGGCCATCAAGATTAGCTTTCAGCAAATCTTGAGCCAACTTATCTGCGTTGTTTTGTTGGTCAGACATGGTTGAGATGAAGAAAAAATTTTGGTGCAGGAGAAGACTTTTAGTAGAGAGATTTGCAATTGGAGAATAAACTTTGAGATGAATCGAAAGCAAGAAACATAAGCAAAGGAACCAAAATAAACAATTATTGATTAAATTAATATGACGGCAACTAGCATTTAAATCAGCTTGATTACTCTGTTAATCATGAATAGAATCACAACTCTTGACCTACAAAAAAATGTCAGAATACGTATACTTGACCAAGTATTGCTATATGAATAATCGCAGGTGCGAAATTTCAGTTTCAATATTGCGAATTATCTTTATTAAGTTTGTATATAGTTCACAGTTGCGAAGAATGGGTGGTGCGAAAAATTGGAGAGTAGTGAACGGACATTTCACACTAGGATCGATAATTGTTTGCTATAGATTTGCATTCTTTGAAGAAAGTTTTAGAAATTCATAGTCGTATTTATTGTATACTCGGATTTTGTACGTTTTATGGAAAAATAAAAATAAAACATTAAAAAGAAAGAACATGGAAGAATCAGATTTTATCTCTATGTAGTCAAATATCGAAACCTTTGGAATTAATTAATAGTTCTCATACCCTGTTAATTATTGGCTGTCAGCCGTGCATCTTTATTTGAATATGTTTGTTTTCATTTTGAACTGCTATATTGTTTTTTAGTAAACCTTATTTTGAATTTAATATTTTCAGTTATAATTTTGATACCAATTATGTTTAGGTTCCTATTATTTGAATTAAGCCGTATTTATGATCATTTCATTGTTTTCACTTAGAGAAAATTTTGCTAATACGTATTGTATTAACACTGTATACTCTTCAATATCAATTTTACACAAATACTTAGCTTCACTGCCCAGGTTTTTCCTAGTTTATTTTTTTTTTCTCTCTATCATATCGGTTTACCTTCCACTGTATGTATTACACACATATTGTACTACTATTCATCAATCAATTTTAGTTAGGGTGAACATATATGAATATGGATATGGATATGTATTAGCTATTTACAAATAATTTCTCAATTGAACGCAAGAATCCGACTTTTCTTCAATTTACATACTATTCGTTGACACGCATGTTATCTCAAATAAATGGTGACTCTCTTTCCTCTTTAATTTTTTTTATTTATTTTTCCCTGGAATTTACGATTGTTGCTCCTTTTTATAATTGATTAATCAATCATGGCGATCTTTGGAGACCATCAATTGACTTCTATCACAATAAAGATCAACCAATTGGCTAATGCAGATCAAAACAATGAAATAGATAAAACCATTGAGCTTTATATTGGAGACCTTATTCTGTTGATCAAGTTGCAACCTACGACTGGGCCCACTGAAGCTGCCAGAGCTTTAAGAAAGAAAATCAAGTATGGCGAACTGAGAGAAGAACAATTAAGAGCATTAGCAATTTTAGAGCTCTTGTTGTTGAACTCGGGTTCTAAGATAGGACCTATAATTGCACGTGATGATAAGTTGTTGGATGTATTGAAAGGAATTATTACTGGGAGTGGTAAAACTGGGGACTCTTTGAGTTACGATCCTGTAGTTCGGAAAAAAGTTCAAAATCTAGCTATTGGTTGGAAATACGAGCTTGCTGAATTAGAAGAATATAAGTATATGGCTCTGTTATACAAATTTGTTCCTGGAGCATCCAAAAAAAGTAAGTCTGCTTTGAAGAAAAGACCACAAAATTTGGAAAATGTATTTGATGATGATGAATTAACATCTGGGTATGACAAAAGGGAACCACTGTCATCTTCGAGCTTGAATAATTTAAATTCTTCTTCTATGGATAGCTATCATGGATCGCAAAGTCCTAAAGTACCCCCTCCCAGGCCACGGAAGGATACAACTTTCACTTTGTCAAACTACAATGATAATACAGATAAAAAATCTAAATCTAAATCCAAATCCAAATCCAAATCCAAATCCAAGAGAAAAAAGAGCAAAAACGGGGTTAAATATGCTGATCCCGATTATGAGATTCCTCAAATCAATTATAAACTCGAATCACCTAAAATTAGAAATATTCTTGCATCTTGTCAAACACATACTACGGCACTCAAGAATAATCTCTTGGCTCTTCCTCCCAATGTATTACCGATAGATGATAGTAAATGTGTTGAAGAATTTGAAAAATGTAAATCTATAAGAAGAAAAGTGTTGCGTTATCTTCAATTTGTTGGTGCTGGAGATGCCAATGATAAGTCTCCTGATGTCTTGGCTATGGATGAAGAATTCTTGGGTAGTTTGATTGTAGCTAATGAACAATTAATCGATGTCTTTAGGCGTTATGATACAGCCTGTGGTTATACAGAACAGAACCCGGCGCCACAAGAAAATGAAAGTGATGAAAGTTATGAAAGCTACTACACCGACACTTCATCCTCGGAAGACGAGAATGATGAAATTGATGATGAAATTAATCTGGTGAATGATCGTTTAACAGATATTGGACTACACGAAAAGAGAGCTCCTCCACCAATTCCGTGCAAACCACCGAATTTAACTCGTTTGGAAACTAACTCAACCCTCAATACCATTGAAAGTGATCCGTTTGGGGATAAACATGTGGCTACCAAAGGTATTTATGAATAGATACGTTCAAAGAACTTCAAGTTCTATGTATTAATATAAAAACAGCTCATGATATAATACTTTATTCCTTTCTATTATTTACAAATTTTTTTTAGCTAAATCAAATTTCCTCTTGGGTGAAGTAGAGTATAAAATAGCCCCAATTAAGACTAAACAACTTCCAATAATGTTATTTTTAGTAAACTCATTATCGAAAAGAATCACGCTAAGAATTAAACTGATAAACTTACGCACTAACAATACCACAGATACAGTCAATGCATTGGTTGTTCCAACTAAATAGTTAACTCCACGAATGCAAATATATTGAGTAATCACATTTAATATCAAATTTAGCATTTGTTTTGAAACAAATGGGGCCACTTCATAAACAATTTGGTCACTAAATATCGTCTTCATTTCTTTCCATATAGAAGTCGAAGAGACCACCAAAAATAAAGGAAGTGCTAAAAAATGGGTATAGAAAAGGCTTTCTTTCCATTGATTCCCATATTTTTGGTATATTCGCTCGTTAAAGATACCCATAAATGCTGACAAGATCGAAGTGGCAATCATCAATGCAACTCCAATTAAAAACAGTACGTCTATTTTAATTTTGTTAGAAGGGCCCTCATCGTTCGTACCAACTATTGGCCTAAAAATATTGGCATAGTCTGACAACTGGAATGATTCAGGTATTGAATTTATCATGGCACCTACAGTTATTATTATACATGCTCCTATTTGCTGAAAATTATAAGACTTGCCCCCAAATAAATACCCTACAATCATTGTAACCACGGTACTAGTCAGTCGAAACACAATGAACATCGGCATGGAGACATTGAACTTAAGCACTGAATTATTTAGTACCAGTACCCCAAAATGCATCAATACTAATATCTTCCAGTCTCTAAGTGGTACTTTTGAAGGCTTAAGTGATACCAGATATTTCAGTAGTTGAACATGATCTTTGGCTGATAACAATGATACTCCCAAAAATTGTGCAAAAGTAATTGCATTAACAACAGGTTTGTGTTTCCCCAGATAATTTATCATGTTTTCGAAAATATAAACATTACTGCAGCACCCTCCGAAAACCTGAACACCAATCCACGCCCATTGGGAGAGAACAGTGAAAATTAGAGTCATGCTTTGGGTTATGTAGGGTAAAG
Source organism: Kurtzmaniella cleridarum (assembly GCA_030573815.1). Classification (NCBI taxonomy): domain Eukaryota; kingdom Fungi; phylum Ascomycota; class Pichiomycetes; order Serinales; family Debaryomycetaceae; genus Kurtzmaniella; species Kurtzmaniella cleridarum. The sequence goes on along the minus strand of JAJMDQ010000003.1, from coordinate 320,744 downwards.
TTTCAATTAGAGTTGCGTCACTAATTGTTTGAGGGGAAGAAAAAGTAAAACAAAAAAATAATAGCACAGAAGCCAAAAGATATCCTCTAGTGAGAACTTGAAAATAATGCAATAAAGCTTAAAAAACATAGATTTATATTTCATGCTTATAATTACTTGAAACAAGCGGAATGATGAACTTTCTTACTTGAAATCATTTAATCGTTATAAAACAAATTGTATACCACTTTATATCACTTTCAGCTAATTTTGAGACTTTGCAAAAAATACTAAAATATAATCCAATATTTAGAACTAGTTCAAGCTGATGTATATGACGAACATCCTGGTTCCAATTCGCCTTGTAGGTTTTAAGATTAAGTAGATTTTTTTCCATTGAACAAATTTAGATCCCCTATATTTTTACACGCACAACTATATTGCACAGTCAGCTTGAGGATAGTTTTCTTTAACATCCAAATGCGTTTAAAATGGGTGAAATATAAATAATGGAATTAAACAATCAACATGAATCTGAAGTAACATTGTGTTGAAAGGTGACGAGTAAATTTCAAAGCTTTTTGATTTAGTACATCTTTTACTTCGTTAATAGGCTTTCATTTAAAAGCAAAATCAACTTCTATAATGTACCGTAAAACTCTCTACAATATTATATAATTGGACGAGTGAGGGGTGATATTGTTAAGAGCCAAGTCCTATATGAAACACATCACAATTGACTAAAGAGTTGGCCATCTTGTTTCCCAACAAACCAAATGACCAATGCTTCCGAATCTTATTTTTTTTTTTCGAATTATCTTTCCATGATGTTTATTGATTATTTGAAACTCCAATTATACATAGGATTTTATTAGTTGATTTATTGTTGATGGGGTACCACTTCAGAAAAACCCACGGCGCGCCACCTTGTTCATTTTTATCAATGAAATTCTTAATCTTAAGCCACATTTAAAATGCCTTATTACAATATGAATGGCACTTATTTAATCACTAGCTGAGGCTCTTGTAATTTCCTCATCCGTAACTCAATGCTAAAGTTCAATTGCACGTAATGCATGGTAATTTATGTACACTATATGTAATTATACGAACTTACACCCTATTATGACAAAGCTGTATTATTTATTTTCTCATTTATACTCTATCAACTGATAATTTCTACATATTGATTTCTAAATCTTTGACGTGAGTAAAAAATATTTCAAAACTCATACATACGATTCTAAGAATAAACTTTGTAGATAAGTATTGAGTTAAGTTATCAATAAAAACTTTTTTTTTTTTAATTTTCACGATCTTTGTCTATATTTTATCATGAAGTTTGCCAATGAATGATTATATGCGATTTTTTTTGTGATTTCAGTTTTCTGCCATATTTCTATCCTATCTTATCTTCTTTGAATTTGCTGGTTTTTTTTTTATTGGTTTGTTCCTAGTTTTGGGCTTTGTTTTCTAAGTTCGGTTTAATTTTTAGACTTTTCGCTTCAATAAATAATATTTTATTTTTTTGATTCTTCAATGCGTTAGATATTGTCCCTAATTGATATGAAAGATAAGGATCAGAATCATAATGCCGCGAAAGATAAGAAATGTATCCAGTTCTTCGGTAGTCAATTTAAATTTGATACCAAGGTTACAGTGTGTGAATAGTTTCCTGATTTATAGAAGTATATATTTATTGCAAAAAGCTTGTTGACAAAATTTTTCTAATTTAAAAATCTTGGTATTGCAACCATTTTGACCTTCAATTAAAAGCATGACTGTGAAAGAGCTTGATTATATTACTTCCAAGGAAGCAGCACAAACTAATAGCAGTGAAAAGGGGGGTGTTGACGTAGATTTCACGCCAATTCATCTGAAAGAAGAAGAAAAAAAATTAGGTTTCTTCGCTGATATAATCGATGGTTTCAGGCCTTATGATGTTGAAAAATTAGGTATTGATCCAAACTTATCGGAAGTGGAAAAAGCTGCAATAATTACTGCCAATTCTCCTCTTTCTAGAAGTTTGAAAAATAGACATTTACAAATGATTGCCATTGGAGGTGCCATTGGTACTGGGTTATTTGTTGGTTCTGGTAAACGTTTACATACAGGTGGCCCGGCGGGTGTATTAATTGGGTATTCCGTTATTGGTACCATGATTTATGTCACATGTCAAGCTTTGGGTGAGCTTGCTGTTACCTTCCCTGTTTCTGGTGCATTTGTTACTTATAATACACGTTTTATTGATCCCTCTTGGGGTTTTGCAATGGCTTGGAATTACGCTATGGGTTGGCTAATTACGTTCCCTTTAGAACTTGTTGCTGCTTCTATGACTGTTGATTATTGGAATAATACTATAAATCCTGCTGCATTTGTCGTTATTTTCTATGTGGTCATTTGCATTATTAATTTTTTTGGTGCTAGAGGGTATGGAGAAGCGGAATTCGTTTTTTCAATCATTAAAGTGGTTGCTATTGTAGGTTTCATTTTATTTGGTATAATTATTATCGCAGGGGGTGGCCCAAATCATAAATATTTGGGAGCACATTACTATTATGATCCAGGCGCCTTCGCAAATGGGTTTAAAGGTGTATGTTCAGTGTTCGTTTCTGCTGCTTTTGCTTTTTCTGGTACTGAGTTGGCTGGTTTGGCTGCTGCTGAAACTTCTAACCCGAGAAAATCAATCCCCAAGGCTACAAAACAAGTTTTCTGGAGAATTTGTTTGTTTTATATTGTCTCTTTAACTCTTGTTGGTATGTTAGTTCCTTATAATGATCCAAGATTAACCCAAGGTACATCTTCTGCTGATGCAAGAGCATCTCCTTTTGTTTTGTCTATTGTTGATGCGGGAGTTAAAGGCTTACCTTCGGTCATGAATGTTGTTATTATGATCGCTGTTTTGTCCGTTGGTAACTCTTCAATTTATGCTTCTTCAAGAACTCTTCATGCTCTTGCTGCATCTAATCAAGCTCCAAAGATATTCAATTACATTGATAAAAGAGGTCGTCCATTAGCAGGTATTATGGTGTCGTGCCTTATTGGTGCTCTTTGTTTCCTTGTAGCTTCAAAGGATCAAGGTGTCGTCTTTGATTGGATGTCAGCTTTATCTGGATTATCTTCTTTATTCACGTGGGGGTCTATTATGATTTCCCACGTAAGATTCCGAGCTGCTTTAAAAGCTCAGAACAGATCACTTGATGAGATCGCATTCCATGCTCAAGCTGGCATTTGGGGTTCGTTGTATGGTATTATTCTTATTTGTTTGGTTCTTATTGCTCAATTTTGGATTGCTTTGTTCCCATTGGGAGGGAAGCCAAATCCAACGGATTTCTTCCAAGCTTATTTATCTGTCCCCGTTATTATTGTTTTCTTTTTCAGCCACAAGATATATATGAACAATTGGACTAAGCGCTGGTGGATAAAGGCTGAAGATATTGATCTTGATACTGGTAGAAGAGAACTTGATTTGGATGTATTAAAGCAAGAACTTTACGAAGAAAGAGAAAGAATTGCTTCCAGGCCATTTTATTATAGATTGTGGCACTTCTGGTGCTAAATGGACAATAATTTTTATAGCAATAATAACAAACTAATAAAAAGTATCATTTTCTTTGATCAACAAGTACACAATATCCAACCATTTGCTTCACAGACATCTGCCCAATCTATGCAAGTGTTCCCCTGTGGATTGAGTTCCCAAATTCGATGTAGGACATTTAATACTTTTCGTGTGTTTTGTGGTTTATATTTTTCGAAAACCTTATCAAATATGTTTTCAAAACTTTCTCGATCTTTAGCGGTAACACACAGGGTTCCACAAATAAGTAAAGCCATAGTCAAAGCAGATACCACAGATGACTCAACTAAACTTTCAATTAATGACATGCAATTTAAAGTTATAGTTTGAACTTCAACCAGTGAAGGAGCATTTAAATTTATATATAATAAAATGTATAGCTGACAAATTTCTCGATAAACTTCAAATAAAATGGATTGGTTTTCTAAATAAACTTCATCATCTAGTAGTTCAATTTGGGAATGCAGAGGCTGGCATTTCATAACTCTTTGCTTGAAGTTGTGAGCAGCGGAATCTATTTCGATATAAAGTCTAATTCTTTCCAGTCGGAGTTCACTGATTTCTTTAGTAGTTGTTTTTAATCTCAATTCTGAATCTATCATCTCTCTTCTTCTTTTGAAATTAACGTTAGCGTGAATTAATTCACCCAATAAAAGCATGATAGGTTGAATGCATCCCTGGAATGCATCTAATCCATAACCACCAACTTCCAAGATTTTATAACGGGTAAATAATATTTCATATTCGTTCATAGGTATGAGAGTTCCATTTTTTTGTGTTGCTGACAGACATAAATCATGAAACTGGATATTCAGACATAGCCATTTCACTTCATTCAGACAATGGTGTTCCTGACAAAATTGGATTAAACCACCATTTTTTTGAAGCAATTTGCAACAAGCGCGAAAATACTCCCACCAATTCTTCATATCTCCTCGACAAACTTCAATACCTATGGAAATACAATAGTACGAAACGAGAATATATCTATCAAATTTATCCAATACTTTATTGTTGAACTGTTTATTTATTAAGGCCCTTGCACGATTAAGTAAAAAATCCACTTTAGCGAAATTCTGTTTCTCTTTAAAATATCCACCCCACGCAGCTAAAGCACACATAGCGGCTTCATTATTTTGAGCAACGGTGAAAAATGTTTGCATAAAATAATTGGTGGTACCTGTCCTGGTGATACTTAAATGTTTAGTTACAAAAAAGTGGAAATAATTCAAATAAGAACTAGACTGTTCATCCAAAAATAAACATATATTATTCAGTGGTGATTTTAAAGTGGGGCTCATAAACTCTTGAGTAGGATAATTTATGGTCATTTGTGGGGAAAATAATTTCTTCCTATTGCTGTTTATTATTGAATCAAGATTTGGTATTGGCAATTGTTGCGGGGAAAATTCTGGTACTTTTCTTGATCCGATTTCATCAAATTGAATGTTGTGAGTTTCTTCATTGGCATCAGATTTGAGAATATTCAAGTGGCAATTGTTTTTGTCTTTCTTATCAATTTTCTTCAAAAATCTTGTGAAATCAGGCGTATTATTTACAAACACCAGAGCTGGCCAAATACATTCGACACCTCTTTTGGTACATTTCCCGCAATTTGGGTGAACTTCATCACAACGTTTTCTAAGTCAGTATTGCAAAACTAGAAATAAAAAAGTAACTTTATTTGATAAGTAACTACTCACTTTAGTTTACGGCAACAAAGACATCCAGTTTTTGATCTCTTGTTAGCTCCCACTATATTCAGCTTTTTAACATGGTTATATTGAGCTTGATGCACCGGTTGTTTAATCAGATCTTTGATTTTGAAATCGGCAGTTAGAGTAGTGAACATCAACTTGAATGAATTTGTGAAGATTGAAATGGTTATTTGGTTTTTATAAATTTGCGACGTTAATACTAATTGAGCAATAATTATATATCCCCATGCATGGCTAGTAATTAAATTGGATCTTACAAAGACAACGGGTGAAAAAATATTAGAGTGCGTATACACATCGGTGCTGGTATACTGTATACAAATAGTACCTTTCAGGATTATTAATTGGTTGCAAACTAATTAATTTGTCAAAAGCCGTCTAATATATCAAGCTCCTTGCGTTTTTTTTTTTTTATTTCAGTACTACAAACAATTCTATTATATCTAATTCATTTTATATCTGAAATTTAGAATGTATATAATTGTTACATTTTAATAAAAAGACTGGCAAGATGAAAAAGATTGTAATTTTGTGCTGTTCCTCTTCCAACGTTCTCTGGGGTTGAACTATGGATTTTTGTAGCAATTTATATAGTGTTTTCCTAATAAACGCCTGTGTTATTTATAAAATAGTTTCTACCTCCTGTTGGCTAAACTTCACTTTAGCTTAGTTCTTCTTGATACATGTGTGAATTTTAAGGTAGATGTGAGTGAGAATCTTGATATAGTTTAGTTTTAATGCATATTCCTGTATTCCTGTATATGCATTTTAGAATACCAGCCAAATCTTAAAACCATAAAGAATTTATAACGGGTAGATTAAAGTTGAATTGAAATTAAAATCTGAAATTGAAATCTGAAATTTAATTTTAAATTTAAATCTAAATCCAAATCTAAATTTAACATAAATATAAAAAAAAGTCCAACAGACCAGCATAAATATAAGTCTTTAAGAATATCTACTTTAGATCTATGATATAATTTTTTTTTTAATATTATCATTTAAACTATTATTTTGCTTTAGCAATTCATTAAGCAAATTATATTACATATTGGATCAATGAGTGATAATCAAAGTTCATTTGCAAGTATCCTTGCAGGGGTAAAGCGAATGAGAGATGATGCCGGGAAATTACCGGAAAATGGAGAACAAGTTATTAAAACAGCACCTCTGCCTGCTTCTGCATCCAGTGAGACTTCAAGCAAACAGACAGCAAATGCAGTAGATACAAGTACAAGAGTAGACACTAACGCCCATGATTCAAATCAACTCGCATCGTCGGAAAGGATATCAGTAAGAAATGTATCGTCTAAGCCGATTGTGAGGCCGACAGCTACCAATCGAATTACCAATAATACTTCCACAAGAACTTCTTCAGTGCCAACATATTCATCAATCCAAGTTTCGCCCTCACAAAAAGGAAATCCATTATTCAAGGATTCCCAAATGAAAACTTGTGGGTGGGTATTTAATTCTAATATATTGTGTGACTACTATATTAATGCTAGATTACAAATTCTTTTTCTTTCATTGAAATATCATAAATTGCATCCGGAATATATATGGCAAAGATTGAAAAAATTGAATGGGGGTTCATCATCGATAAACACTAGCACCATTAATGACAAAGTTCTTCGGGTAATTCTTGTGGTTGTTGATATTGATCTGCCTGAGGAGCTTCTACGTAATCTTATGGATTTCTGCATTATACACGATTTACTGTTAGTCTTGTCATGGACTTTTGAAGAAGCGGGGAATTATATTTACTACATGAAACAGCATGAATTTTCTGCCACTCAAAATCTGGCTACATCTATTAAAGGTATTCAAAGCGATGACTATAAAACATGCATAGTAAACAGTTTAACTTCAATACAAGCTGTTAATAAAACGGATGTGGTCAATTTGTTGGCCAATTATAAAAACTTTAAAAATATTGTTAATCAGTTTCTGCAAGATGATAGTGCTGCTAATATACCCGGTTTAGGTATTCGCAAGATCAATAATCTAAAATCTGTTTTCAGTGAACCGTTTATTTTTAATAAAAACTATGATGCTTAAATCTTTGATGAGGGTCATCGTGGAATAAATAAGCCGCCAGTCCAAACTCATTAAAAATTAAATACTCTTATATTCATTATTCCAAGCGGAGCTTCAAATTGGTCGTGGGCTATACATAGGTTGAAAAGGCATTGGGTGTGCTTTTGAACTATCCAATCAGCCTTGAAATATCCTATTATCAGTAAGCCTAATTACAAGAATCATGTTATTTTAATATTGTGCAAAGAATTCAGTACTTTATATCAAAACTACAACTCAAATGGATACTATCGGTGTTTAAAAGAGATAAATAGATAAAAAAAAGGAAGAATCACAATATGTATACTTGCTGATATTCAAAATTTAAGCGTATTTCCAGACTTCATGGATTGCAAAAATATTGTTTATCGTAACCATTCATGAATAATATGATGAAAGGTTATTTGATCAAATGATATTTGCAATCAAAATACATCATTTGATATATTGAATGGGAAAAATTTTTTATAGAGCTTGCTATCTCTCTAAAGCTTTCTAGACATTAATATTAAGCTTTTAATATTATTGCAAGTATCACTGAGTAGAAACTACATTAATTTTTGGATGAATTAGAACGACTACGAATATACTTTAAAAAATAATGTAAAACTATATATGCTTTTGAAAAATCCTCTATATCAATCTATTAGCGTTTTGTGTTTGTTTATGCACTAGGACCTTGTTGTTGCTGTTCATATTCAACCATTTTACTTCTTAAAACTAAGGACATGTGATTCAAAACTTCGTTTTTCTGTACAAGGATATCTTTAAGCTTTTTGGCATCATCGTTGAGCTTAGCAATCTTAGTATCGTACACTTTTTTGGCATCAGGAGCCAGCTTCTCCACAAAGTAACCAGTACCAATGTCAACCAAATAACGATTCTTATCGAGGATTTTACCGGGGAGATATAAAGAAGAGGTCATAGGAACTAAAATCTCTTGATTATCTGACTTTACCATTCCATCTATGGATTCAACACATTCACGAAGTATAGTTTGAGCATTTTGAAGCGCTTGAAGCGATTGAGTAAAATGTTGAATTTCCAGCTCAGTTGATTTCCTTAAATCCACAATCTGTTGAGGGCTTAACTGATTTAAATCAATAGTCTTGGGTTTGGGTTGACTCATGAAGATATACACAAGATAAAAAAATGATTATAGCGACTAATGCAAGTGCAATTGAAACTCAATAGGTCTTTGATTATTACTATTTAGATTATTCTTTTTTTTTCTTCCTTGTATTGTTTGTTCTTTTTTTTTTTAATTTTCTTTAATAAAAAAAAATTTTTGTATTTTTATTTCTCGCTTTTATTCTAACTAGCTTTCCCTTTAATCGCACCCAAAGTATCAAAATCGAAGAATCACTATAAATATGGGGAATGATGGGGGTACTATTGCTAAACGCCAAGACATTTTAGCTGTTCATGAGAAGGAGAAAAGTGTTAATGATATAATTGATAGTCAGCACGACGTTTGTGCCATTTCTAGTCTTCCTTTAGAAGATGAACAAGTGGTAGGTGACTGGAAAGGTGATATGTATATAAAGGAAAAGGTAATATTAAAAATTCTTGAAGACAAAAAAAAGAAACAGCTTGAAAAGGAAGACAAATGCAAAGATGTAAAAGGTTTAAATAAAAGAGAAGTGGGAACTTCTAAATGCGGTATTGAAGAAGCCGCTGGTGCAGATTTTCCTAGTTCTTTAGGTGATATAATAGATCTTAAATTGAAGTTTGCAAACCATAAAATAGTATGTCCCATTTCAGGTGAATTAAATTTATGTTATTTAAGATCGTGTGGATGTGTTTTGTCATTTAAACTTCTTCAAGACCTTAAACTGAAATCTGTAGATTCTTCGACTTGTCCCAGTTGCAACACCAAATTTGTTTATGATTACGATATTGTGAAACAAAACGATCCTACATGGAATTCAAAACAATTACAAAAGCTTAAATCTATGAACTTGAATCATGCCAAAAAACCATTAAAGAAAAGTAAGCGAAAAGTTAATCAGGATGATAACGATAAGTTTAAACGGCGGAAACCCCAGTCCTTGTCATAAAGAAGCTAAGATAGACAACAAGAGTAACAAAAAAACTATAAAAATAAAATAAAAATAAAATCATTAAAAAAATAAAGTATTAAATACATAATGGCCCCCGTATCGTATCAAATGAAATCCTACATTAAATTCCAATAGAAATGAGATTGCTTATAAATTTATTTACAAGTTAAACAACTCATATAGATGTCCTTTGCCCTGATGGCTAAAGAGTTCCAAGAATCGTATGTCACATACATTAATAATGATCATTTTGCACTTATTTATTGCTTTCCTTTTGAGCGTTCACATCTTGACGAATACTTTCAATTTCCTTCTGGTCGAACTTTAATTTGCCTTCGTTGGCATAGTCAGAGTTCATGTAAATGTTGTAACCAATACCATATGTAACAACTCCTGAAAACCCAAGTAATCCTAATACAGAAAGTCTGTGGAAAACATCTGTGGCACGTACGGAAGCTGGTAATTTATTAATCATGTTTAGTTTATGAAAATGAAAATCTTCCTGCAGTGGATATGTATACGTCCTAAGGTATTTATATGCACTTCTTCTTCTTCTTCTTCTTCTTCGTTTTTTTTTTGTTTTTTTTTGCCATTTTCAATTGTTATTTGCTCCCTCTGAATTCATTTGGTTGTGTTTGGATCGATTTCGTTTTATAAAAATTGTTTTCTTGACTTCACAATCGGTAAAAATACAGCCAAAATGACCGCATGAACTTGGTTTGTATTATCCATAGATCTTCAAAATATTGTAAAACAAATTAAACTAAAATGAAATAAAACAAAATAAAAAATTTTAAAGACAAAGTCATATTCTTCTTAATTATATTACACTAAATATTCTAACCATTTAATACTCAAAATACCCCCATCTATTAATCCTGGGTTAGCATATATCACATCTTTCATCCATTCTATTTGAATTCTAAACTTGCTTGCAAGATTTTGATCTTCACTCAACAATTCCTCCATAATATACTCTATAATTTCCAAGCTTACTGTATTCGTTGTAGGCAACCTAATAGCATTCAAAGTTTGTAAAGAACTTATGAAAAGATTTGTGTTGGCATTTAAGCTTGCTTCATATTTCTGTGTATCTATATGACCAATTGGCATCAGAGGATTCACTGTCGAGTTCAGTTGATCTTTTAATTGATGCCTTAAAGCTTCATAATTACCAACATCAATTCCAACAACAAATTGACGTGGTTGAATACCTTTGATAATAAATTTCCTTTTAGGAGCCTGCCCTGGTTCTTCGGATGGGACATTCACAACCATAGCTTGAGAATGAGGGAAAGCAGCACTGACATTTTTAATAAAGTCTACTGCAGGGAGTAATTTGTGATATTGTACTTGATTGTGGACAACCTCTCCTTCTTTAATCTGCCAAACTTTTTCAAATTGTTTTTCATACGCTTTCCATAAAGAAATTTGAGTCACCTCACCTGAAGTTTGAATATTCAAATTTCCCTGATCTTCATTAGTGTTAGATATATGCTCAACGGGTTCATAGCAGCATCTAAGCCAAGTGGAAGCTCTTAATGGTTCAGGGAATTTAACGATTATTTCATATAACTGTTCACTAAGAATTGGTACACTAGAAGGTACCAGTGAATACAAAGATCTTCTAGTGAAAGTTTCAATTGCCTTTGTTGGAATCTTACTTGCATCATTCAATTGAATGCCTGATAAAATAAGATGAGGGAGTTTGGAAATTAGAATGCTGAAAATTGTATTATCTTCACATAATTCCTTTAATCGGTATAACTGAGATTTTTTAACAGAGTTTGGAAAGTTTGGATGAATTGCTTCCAGTGATAAATATTCCTTAATAAAATCCACTGAAGCACCAGTTAATTCAAGATCACCAATCAAAAGATAAGATACAATCTGCTGAATCAATGGAAATGGTGTACTATCTATACAATTTGTTGATGGTACATTATCCTCATGTAATCCTTCACTATTCGATTTCACTGAATCTGAAGAGATTTTTGGTTCCTTCACTATTAATAAATGACTCAAACTTCTAATGCATCCAACAATTACGTGTTTGTCTTTAGAATTGGCAAGGATTTCACATAGTAAATGATATAAGGGATCGTTTTTAGAATTATTAATATAATAGCAGGATAAAACCTCTATAAGGTCTAATAAATATACGAAACCTTCACGATACAGATTATGGTGGGACAACAGTACTTCTGTTTGAGTTCCCTGAATAACCCAACTCAGTAAAACTCTCAACACTTGTACTAAATTCTTCTTTAAATTTTGAACCAGTGAAAGCCATTGTTGATTATTTAAATCTTGAGCTGCATTTCGAATAGTTAAAAGCGCATCTAAAGAGAAATCTAACTCTTGCCTTAATTCTTGTGTTTTTTCCAATCCTTTGTTATTAGAGTTGGCCTTGTTCGATAAAAATGGCTTAACAAAGTATTTAATAAGCTCGTTTCCAAGAATAGGTAGTTTTTCAAAATCTACTAAGCTTGAGCTACTCATCAGGAGTTGACATATAGTTTGAAGTGCCCACTTCACTTCCAGGTCGATGCCCAGGCGAAAGGACATAAAGATACGAGACATCACATCAGGACCTAAGTTCCCAGTTCCAAGAGGGTTATTAACTAAACTACCATTTGTAAAATGGCTGAATTGCTTGACAGGGGCATTTACGCTTATAGACGTAGGATTAAACTGAACGGGAGCCATGATGAAAGACGCGATAGTTGAAAACAACTAGATTGTGAGAATTATAGTTCACAAAGGGTATACATGCAGGAAATCATTTTGCTTAGTCAAGTTAACCAATATACAATGTAGTTCCTGCATGTTATTTGTGGTTTAAAGCAACAAATGTTACATCATCTTAGGAACAAACTAGATACCTATAATCTTTCTAAGGGAGTAAATGGTAGAGAGTGATCATTTCAAATTGAGCTATATATTTGAGCTATATATTAACTTAAGCGGATTATTATGGGTAAAATTGTAAAATAGTGATAATAATAATAATAATAATGATAATGATAATGATAATGATAATGATAATGATAATGATAATGATAATGATAATGATAATGATAATGATAATGATAATGATAATGATATTGATATTGATATTGATATTGATATTGATATTGATAATATAAATAACAATGATAATGACGATAATAGTAATAATATAAATAATAGTTATCTTAATAAAAGTACACTTAGGGGGTACTTTAAATACTACTCAAATTTGAGTAAACCATCATTTAAACCAGTATATAAGAAATCAAAAATTTTCTCTTGACGCAGGTATATAGAACCACATAAGCTTTTAATTTGGTTCTTATTTTTCATTACCAACTTGGTGATTGAACTTTTGTTTTTTTTATCTATGATTTGTTCTAATATCTCTGATAATTCTTCAACTGATTGATTTAAATAGTTTTGAAACAGTTCAAATAACTGAGCAAAATTTGAGTCGCCAAGGTAGTAGCCAACAACATAAGTCCACTTTAAAGTTTTCCTCCCAGTGGTGAACGGGCCCATAGCATTCTTTAAAAATTGGATATCAACCCACGATATGTTTTCCTTGTCCTTTCTTTCTTGAAGGAACGTTCTCATTGCATCTTCAACTTTTTGTAATGTCCGACTATCTCCATTCATTGACAGTTCATGTATCCTGAATCGTTTATAATAATGAATATATCTTCTAAGGGATTTCTTCGAAGATTCAATCGCCTTTAGTTTACTTTCATGTTCTTCTGGGTTATATTTGTTACATTCATAGTAGGATGTATGCGCTACCCATTCTCCGAGGCATATCCAGCAAAACTCTGTGGCACAATTTTCACATTTCATATGATTACATCCACCTGCTTTTTCTATATTCATACCGCATTTGGTGCAAGGTTGAGAGTTAGCTTGAATCCAATTTGCAGTTTCCGAATCATCATTACATTTCTTGATCCATTTCTCAGTAATTATACAAGGACAAGGGGAATGATTTTCGTAGCTGCATGCGAAGCAAAACTCGTGGCCATTATCACAGGTAACTATTGGTAGGTTATTCAAATTCATTTCCTTACTTTTTGCCACGCAATGTTTCATTTCTATAAATAACTTGCAATCTGGAGCTGGGCACCATTTATATTTGTTACCATTAGTTTCAATAAATCGCTTAATGATCGGTTTAAAGAAAGCTGAATATTCGTCGAGTAATTCAGAATCAGATTGATCTTCACTCGAATGTTGATCAAAGTTTGATAAATGAGGAGTATTATCATTGCTGTCAGAGATATTAATATTATTCGATTCTTTAATATCACTTTTCTTTCTAGTAATGGTATTTTTCACGTTTTCCTCAATTTCTTTGTTTTTAGTTACAAGAGCCATAATCTTCCAGGAAAGAGTCAAAGAGCACTCTGGACATGTAACCACTTTCCCAACTTGCCATATATCATCTATGTATTTTGCATAACATTTAACACAGTATCGATGATTACAGGACAAGGCAAAAGTTTTAACCTTACCATATTCTTCAAAACAAATAGGACACGTAAAATCACAAGAGATATTAAAATTATATGATGGCTTCAAAGAAGAGCTCAGTTCCAGCTTATTAATTTTCCCCAATTTCTGCTTATCGTCATAATATGAATTAACAACTTTGTCCTCTTGCCAATTATATTCACAGAGCATGGCAGCAATTTCATCTATTTCACATTGAGGAAGTTGATAAGTCTTAAGTCTTTGACATTGTTGAAGCTTATCTGCCACGAAGTTATCAAGACTCCATGAAGTATATGGTATTTTTTTCAATTTGCCCTTGAAAAACAGCGTATGTTCTATTGGTTGCTCCTCTATGTCATCCTTAAAATTTAACTCCGATTGTTCAGATTCGGAAAGACTATTAGTCGATTCATCCCAAGAGGCTACCTCTTCGTCATAATCAAAATCGATCTCCTCACTAAGTTCATCGCTGAAGTTATTGTCACTCATAATTGTTGCATTTAAGGCTAAAAAAGTTGTGCACTTTTTTGACTTAGTTTCTTGGTTTGACAAATAAGCCAATAAATTTCCTGTGTATAAAATGGCTGCAATTTAACCAGAAGTTTAAAAATTGGGTCATTGCAATCTTAATTTACTAAATGATAAGGTGTGATGTTTTTTTTTGTTATTCAAAAATGGATAGTTTCAAATTTTTCCCACTATTTTGATATTTATTACACATATTTGAATCAATTGATGAATATAATTCTAACCTATTATATGTAGAATTACTATACTTGTATTATTAAAAGCATCTGACTATACTATTTATAGTTCAATGAGATTACTATGTTATATATGATTCCATAAATACTCTTGAAAGTATTGATCAATGAATTTACTTTTGCCAATGTATGAAACTAAGATTCTCTATCCAATAAAATTTTAGTTTGAGATCCTTTTGTTAAGATTTCTTTTTCCTTAGAGATAACATTTTTAACAAAAGCGCACTCAGTTGTCTTGTCATCTTCGAGAACTTCATTATATTGGTTTAAACTAGATCGGCACCACAGATGAAACAAATCTAACATTTTTGATTCAATTCGTGATGAGCAGTTTTTTCTATCATTCGGGAGTAAAAATTTTTGTATCCTTTTCATAATTCTGTGTTCACTAGAACAATCAATGAATTTATTTTGGAAAATTTTGAATGGTATTAAAATCAATTTCATTAAAGCATATGTGATAATTGAAGGTGTACCGTTTTCATTAACAGTTATTTCTAATTCCCAAGCATTATTTTCAGAATCATTAAAGATCGCTTCATCGTAAGCTTCCTCATTACATTCCTCGTCATCACAATCTTCATCTTCGCAACTTTCAGATTGAACTTTGAGAATTGATTGTATTAATTCGTACCCTAAATTCTCAAACCAGTCTAATTTGAGTTCCGTTAATTCTTTTTTACCCTTACCCAATTTCTTCAAGTATTGTAAGACAGGGACACATAAACAGTAGGAATGTATATCAGTTCCTTCTGAAAATCCGTACCTTTGAAATAGAATGGACTTGTTTGGATCAGACTCTTCAAATTTGTGTTCCGGATTGTAATCAACGTACTTGAATACAATGCATTGGTTTTTTTCTATTTCATTTTGAATTTCCTCTTGTATAAATAATTGAGAGTCGGTGATTTCGTCTTCAGAAAGATCTAATGACGATTCACTACCTTCGTTATCTTGATTTACTTCCGCTTCTTCTTCTTCTGATAATGAATCATTTTCTTCGTCATCGGATAACAAATCACGTTCTAATTTTTCTATAAATTCCATTGTAATTTCTTTTAATGGTTCTTCTGTGTCTTCCTTATCTTGAATTTCGCTTGTTTGTTCGTCTTCTTCCGATACATTACTATGATCATGCTCACATCCACCTGCACACGCTTCCTCATTATCACTGTTATCTGAACTTTGCATTTCCCAGTCGTTTAAATCTTCATCCACTACCCCTGCTGTCAATTTTTCTAAATGACTTTCAAAATCAATTTCTTCTTCACTCTCGTTGTCTTTATTATCCTCTGATAAATAATCTTCTTCTTTTTCTTCTTCTTCGTCTTCTTCTCCTTCTTCTTCTCCCTCTTCTTCTTCTCCCTCTTCTTCTTCCTCTTCTTCTCCCTCTTCTTCTTCGTCTTCTTCTTCGTGATCACAATCATTTTCTCCACATTGTTCGCAAGATTCTGGTACAGTATCCAATTCAACATTCCATTTGTTAGTCAAAAACAATTCTGAACCAGGAACAATGGAGTAACTGTGATATTTGTCTACATAAATACAGTTTGTCAACGCAAAATTTAATAATTTCGAAAAACCAATAAGATTCTTGTCACTTTCATGTAACAAATTTGGTAGTTTGATAAAAGAATCTATAGATATTCCAAATTTAATACATTTAGCATATAAAGTAGTCAAGTTTGTTGCATCTAAAACATTGTAAAGATCGTATCTTGTGTTTTTCAACAGTTTTTTATATTTGTTATCCCATAAGCAAATGGGAATTTGGTATTGATCCAATTGTAAGCTTTCAAAATATGAGTTCCAAGGAGAATTTTCGCCTAGCGATATTTCATAGATCAAAGTCAATATCAATTGAGAGACCTCGTCTTCTAATTTGTCATCATCTGAACATGTTTCATTATAATCGTTTAAAAGATTTATGATTGTAGAATTCGCAAATGATATAATGTTAGTTTTTGGTACAATATATAATTCAAGGCCAAATTGGTCATCCAAATTACAGGAAGGTATTACTGTACATTTTTCAGTTGAAGTATCAAACTTGATACAATCTGCATTTAAAAATGCATTTTCTGATATCCAGGTCACAAGTTTTTGTACCTTTTGGTCTCCAATTTGAAGCTTTGTCATAAATGTCCTTGAACTAATATATCTGATGAGCTACACATTTTTTTGTTTTAGAATACAGGCTAATTTCTTTTTTCTTTTTTTTTTTCAGTATTATATATTTATCAATTGTATTGGTTTTGTCTTTAACTCAGCATATGTGTTTACAAATTTGCAATAGATACAATTTTGAATTTGTGGGATATCTGTATTAAGAAAAAAAAAAATGGCCTTACTTCAAATGACCAAATTAACAGCGAAATATAATTAATGACCAATTTGCTTTAAGAATTATATGGTAATTTTAATAAATTTACACTTTATAATTATTAAAAAAATAATAATAAATAAATAAATAAATGAAAATGAATTAAAATAAATTAAATAAAAAAATAAAGTAATATGCATTTTTTTTTAATATGAAGTCTTTTTCTCCACTATCAAAATACAATAGGGCTATTGACGTTAAATTAATATTTTGCAATATTCTAGTCATCCATTATTAAACTGAAACTGCTTTGTTCATATAACTCAACATTATACATAATGTTTCTTAAAAAAAAAAAAAAGTTAAAATTAGTAGTTTTGAGTTTATCTCCCCATAATTTTTGCTATATTCCCCCCTCCACATTATATCCCCTTTTTACAGCACACTGCAAACTCGCCCTTATCTTAAAAAACCAATTTCTTATCGATTTTACTTTTTCTTAGTTTTCAAATATTCTACACATATTTATGAAACAAAAAACATAGTTTTCTCTATTTCCTATAAGCATAACTGTAACATATGTTTTATTTTTCAAAATTCGTTTCAACTTTCAATCATCAACTTCGTCTCTCAACTTCATTCATCATCATCATCATCATCATCGTCATCATCATACCTTCATTTTACCTTTCATAAACTCATTTGCTTGGTACACAGAACCTTACAATCTTGTTTAATTTGTTGCTTTTCAATTGGAGTAATAGCCTCAATGATTGCAACTATGCTGTAGTTTTCTTTGCAAAGCCAGTACCAGCCTTTGGCGGGTATTCGCCAGTAGAATCATCAATTCCTTCACAGGTACACCATTGGGATTTTGGAGTGGAATCCATAACTTGGCCAATATGATCACCACATCCGGTCCAAGACTTATGATCTTAAGTTAGTATTATGTTGTGTTGGTCTTAGTGATCAAGACAAAAAATTATCAATTGATACTTACGACAAATACCACAAATTTCTGCTCTGCACATTTTATAGTTAATATTTATATCTAAAAATCAAAATACTAAAATTGAAATGATAAAATTGAAATGTTGAAATACATGAATTCATTGCTATTTATATGATTCACACGATGCTAAAATATTGTTTGTGTAAGCAGCCGAATTTATCCATTCATCCGAGTTATCTTGGCCTGAGGGAAAAAAAAAAACATGATATTACCGTATCAAGAGTGCTGTTAATAATAGGTCATTATCGGTACGTACACTCATCGAACGTTATTAGAATTGCCTTAGAATAAATTTTAATTGCCATTTCATCATCTTGCACTAAATAATCTCATGCCGATATATATATGCTTTAGGATATTTTTACAATTTTTACGCTCATCAAAACTGGTGATAAATTTACTTTTTGCTCTTTCGATTTAGGTCTAGAAGAATAAAAATCCCGGGAATCTCGTTTACATTGCGTGATTTAGTATGTGTGCAAAAATGAAGTATTTGTTAAATGCCTTATTTGTTCTTCATGTAGGCATGTTATGTCATTAATACAATCTTTGAAAGTTTTCTTTATGTTGCATTGATTCGGTCAATATGTTTAAAGATATCAAGTTGAATCTTTTCAATCTTTTTTTTTTTTTTTTGCTTTTCTTATGAGGAGTAAAGAATTGTTTTTTATATTTGTACTTACTGTAAATAACAGTTTTAAGAGTTTATTTCTTACATAAACACTCAGCTTTTAAATGAATCATATATGTATACATATATATATATATATATATTAACGTAACTCCTCAATTGACCTTTAACAACCACCAATTTGCTCACGATGAGCTTCGATCACATCACCGTCTTCTAAGTCTAAATCATCAGCTGTACTATCTGGAGCAACTCTGGTACCATCAATTAAGAATCTTAAAGTATCCATGGTTTTACCTTGTCTCTTACAGAAAGTTTCCATTAATCTTCTCATTGGAGTAGATCTTTTGATTTTGAAGAAGATTTCAGCAGATCCATCAGAAACTTTCAAGTTAATATGGGTATCTGGCTTTTCTTCTTTTGGTTGTTGTTCGTTATCAGACATGTTCGCCACTTCAAAACTATTTATGATGTATTTACATTTCGATAGTGAGTTTGTTTGTGTGCACGCTGTTTAGGCTATTTTTTTATTTTCAGCACGACTTTTACCTTTTCTGTTTTTGTTATTGTTTTTTTTTTTTGTACCTTTCTTCCTTCTCCTTGCCCTTTTTCCGCATCAGACATCAGTTGAGAATAGTATAAATTATTACAAATCGTTCTTGATAGTCAAGAATATGATGACCCAATTTTTAATAAACTATTAAGTAATATGCATATCTTTTTTTTTGATCGTTAATATATCGTTTTGTATCAATAATGTAAGAGATTTCCTAGTATTACTATTTCAAATATACTCATTGATTAATATCGAGTTTTGTTTCATAATTGATTTAGATTTGTTTTTCAAGAATATGTCCTAAAACTACAAAAATGGGCCAAAAATTTATATTTTATTAACCAACCTTTATTACCTATATTTTAATAACAATGAGAACTCATCTTAACTTGAAGGAAAAGCTTTCTCAAGTTCTCATTAATCCTTGGTCTATCATGTTAGCTATCCTTGTTCTCAAGCTAATTATATTTAGAAATTCACTTATTGCAACCATTGAAGAAATCGCATTTTTCAATCAAACAGTATGCAACTCTTTGGTTGAATATGAATCACAAATGTTATTATTAACTCAAAATGTTTCTGCAAAATCCGAAAAACTAGCAAATTATCTAATATCGCAAGTGGAGCTTAGTCAATTTAGAATTCTTAAATTATTTGTTTCCACCGTAAAATATATGGTGATTTTTTATATTGAAATTTTTTTCGGGACTTTCACTTGTTTAATTGGGTCAATTTTCAATGGAACTGTTGATTATACCTTAGATGCCATTGAAGGCATGATGGAAATGATTAACCTGGTCATTTTAGTGGCAGTGAAAGAAATTCGTGCTAGCTTACAAGGATTTGAGAAAATTTTAAATCAATTTATATCGGTTATCAATGGTATAAAAGCAATTTTTTCGCCTCAACTGCTGGCCCAAGGTGAAGCATATATTCAGAAAATTAATATTTCAACTAATTCACTTGTCAACATCCAAATCCCAAATTCAACCATAATTAGTGTGGATAATTTGAAAAATAAAGTACCTCAATTTAATTCTTCTTCACTGACACTAATAATTAAAGATATTTTCGATAAAGTTCTAGATAGCATTAGTGTGCAACAAAAGAGTTTGAAATCACAAAATAAAACATTTATTGAGCATAATCTAATTGCGAAAAACGCTGCCGGTAATATGAACAATGCGACAATTGCAAAAAATAATACAGCACTTGCTGCCCATAAGACTAATTCTTCTTTATGTCCTATTAGCATAAACCTGGAATATACAAACCTTGCTAAAGATATAAATAAAGTTATACTTTGGATAATTATATCCATCCTTGTGGTTTGGGTCTTAGGACTAATTACATTAATATTTATGGAGTATCGTAATTGGAAATTCAATTTAAATATGGCTAATGAAATGCATAATCAAACTAATATGAGTGACTTGTTGAATACCTTGAGTAAATATTCGAGTACTCCCATGTTATATATTCACAAATTTCTTGGAAATTATCCAAAGTTAATATGGCTAACATCATATGCTTTCAGTTATTCTGCCACATTGATCTTACTGCTAGGATTATTGGGGTGTCTTTTAGTTTTAATTCAATATGCCTTTGTTGAATTTATTTCTACCAAACTTTTCAAAATCATTGATAAGATGCATTCAAATATTACAAATTCAAGTTTGAATCCAAGTTTGAATTTATTTAATTGGGTCAATTCAACAAACCATTACATTATCTCTGAAGAAACAACC
Source organism: Kurtzmaniella cleridarum (assembly GCA_030573815.1). Lineage (NCBI taxonomy): Eukaryota > Fungi > Ascomycota > Pichiomycetes > Serinales > Debaryomycetaceae > Kurtzmaniella > Kurtzmaniella cleridarum. Next base: position 299,791 of record JAJMDQ010000003.1, on the reverse strand, counting down.
CAAAATAAACAAGTATTTGGTTGGGTGCAAAACTTGACTTTGAAATTGAATAGTACAATCACGAAAATTTCAGATGAAATTGATCAGTCCATATCTTTTTTAAATGGTACCGTTTTTTATGATCCTTTACAAACAATAGTATATTGTACTATTGGACGGAAAATTCAAAAATTAGAGAATGGAGTTCAATGGGCCCATGATAATATTAAACTTAATATTCCTCTTATACCGACAGCCCTAATGAATGCTGAATCGGCTTGGATTGAACCACAAGCCATTAGGGCCATTAGAAATTTTAAGAGTATTTGTAATCTTTCTATATCTAAGTATCATTCCTGTTTAAAACTTGAATTAATATTATCATTAATATTCGTTGGTATATGGCTTGTTCAATTTTTCGCAGGATTATTAATACTATGGTATACATTAACAAGAGCTCAAAAAACAAAACACGCTAATTTGAGTATCGAAGATGTTAGCGGTCCTACCAGATTGAGTAAGAAAGAGAAATTGTACTATGGAATGCTGTTTAATGATCCTTTCGATTTGTTTAAGTAGTCATACTTTCATTTTAAAGTAAAAATGGTTAATCATAATGGTAATAATAGTTTTTTTTTTTTTTTTTTTTTTTTTTTTCAAAAAAAAACGCTACTTTTGCATAAGTTTATAAATTATATTGTGTCAAAACAAAAATACGTAAATCATTATTTCTTGATTGGAGCAGGTTTCTTCCAGTAATACTGCTTATGAGTTCTTCTACATGATCTTAATCCACCATGGCCTTTAATACTAGCAACCATTTTTGGTCTTTCAGGGTCATCGTCTTTTTCAGGAATGTAGTAATATTCTTCTTCCAACGGTTTCCCTGCAGCATCTTTCCCCTCTCTATAAATAACACCAACGGGTTTCAAATTGTGTAAAATAGTCCGTATTTGAGTCAATGACATATTTGAAGTCAAAGCACTAATAGTTATCAAAAATGAAGCTGGGGTTGATGATAACCTTGAAAAGGCCAAATGATTAAGTAATACATTGTTAACTTCTGAAAGCTTTTCTATATCTTTAATTGAATCTTGGTCTACTTCTGGTTTAATAAAAGAATTAGTCTTGGTTTTCTTCTTTTTACGCTTGATGTTTGTTGAATCTTCATTTGACCTTTTAATATTAGTAATATCATTCAATTGAGTACGTTGATGTGTCGGAGTAAATTCTGCAGAAGGGTAATCGAATCTATTATAATTAGCGTGGCGTATAGAGTTAGAAGGTGTTGGTTCTTCAGAAGTTGCTCTAATGTGAGGAGCTTTATTTGATTTAGAAGGAGTTGTTGGTGTAGAAATAGCATATGGCTTAACAGGAGTCAGTTCTGCAACCGGGGTAGGTGATCTAGCAATTTCTTCTCCTTGATTATTGGCTTCTCCACTTATTGTTTGAACAATTTCCAGTTCTAAAACTTGTGGTTCTTTGCTTTTCATTTCCAATTCTTTGGTTTCTGCTTTACTATCATCCTCAGACTTATCAGTATTATTATCCATTTTATCCAAAATTACTTTAGGATTTTCAATCAAAACAAAATCTTCATCTTCAGTAACGTCTTCTTCATCATCAAGTGGATTAATTAAAAGAATATTATTTCTAACTTGAATGAAAATATTGTTTACCTTAGGTATAGTCACCCTTTCGTTCCTGTTCACGAAGAATTCAGTATGCGTGTCGTCTAGATTGATTGTTCTTGGAGTTATCTTTAAATCTAAACCATGGAAATCTTGAAATGATAGTGGTTTGTTTTCAGCTACCATTAAAACATAATCATTCGATTTTGCAGTACCATATACCAAGCATGGTCTTGGAATTCTCATACCAAATCCACTATAACCCAAACATTCTATTTTAATACTATCATTTTCAAGCGTCACAGCCAAATGAGTTCTTGAAATGGTTTTATCGGTGGTCTTGAAATGATAATCACATGATTTAGAAGATCTACCAACAAGTATAGTTCTCTGATTAACCAATGGTACTCTCAAAACGTTCGAATCCGGGTTCAAAATATTAAAATCACTGTTGATTCCAATTTTCTTGGTACGCTTGGTACGGGATTCAAACTTTTCAGAATCACTAGTGGTAACATTAGTTGATTTAACGCTTTCTTCCAAAGTAAAACTAACTTTCTTGGGCTTCAGCAATTCAAATGGTTTAACTCCTACCGATCTAATTGGAGAAGATGACCCGCCAAGTGTTGATGAAGGATTAGGGGTAGGGTATTCTTTGTGATGCAGTTGTAATTTCCCATCTTCCAGCTTACTTCTAAATGGATCAATTTTAGAGTACTTCTCTCCCATAAGAGGAGACGATGGTGGGAACTGGTATGACATGACCAATCGTAAAACCAATTTTTTTTCCTATAGTCTACCTTTGACAATTTGTAAACTAAAACAAAATCCGTTTTAATTTGGTGTTATAAATTATGATTATTTCTATGGGTTTATTTTTTATGTATTTGTTTACATACTTTAATTTGCAACCGCGTATATAAGACGCGTTCTAAATATCACTGTGACACGGGTAGCAATTTTACAGGTACGGTTGTGTATATAGAGGAATGAATTCTATTTAATATGGGCATGATTAATTTTTTTTTTGTTGTTGTTGTATATATTTTCTTTTTCATAATCTTGATTTTAATTTTACGGCAAAAATAAAATTCCGAGGGTCAATACCCTATGTAAATGAGTAATGCACACGCATTGTGACTGCGTTTTTTTATTTCGCAATGGATAACATTTAAACTGGCTATTTCCTGTATATACCATACAATATTCTTTACTGTATATTAAATTTTGTTACACAAAACAGCTTCTTCGCACTCCTGTTCACCAAAAGGAAAAGTGAAAATTTTTGAATTTTAATATAGCACTTCTACCATTAAACAATGTCCAGTATGTACCATTAATAAGCTATTGAATAGGAATGTGAGAAGATATACAGAAAGGAAGTTATACGATTTACCACCAGATTAGACAATCGAAAAGAATTAAAGTTTAGTTTGCTGAAGAAAACCGTCTGGATTACATGTTAATACGGCATTATCAATAAGAGATGGGGAAAGAATAATAGTTTAAGACTTGAATCTGACTGAATCTTTCAAGGATTCTTTTTCATATTATCTTGACAGGTAATAGAGATCAGCATTTCAAACATGTATTTTTTCCATATAGTTAAACGTTTGAATCTCTTACGTCATGGGCAACGACATTACAGAATTAAAAACCTTTTTTTTCTTTGTTAATCTGTCGAATTTTGAAATTAATTGAGTATCTGCTTCATTTGTATATCTTCCATTGCAATTCGGTTTTCAATGATTGTCGAGAAATTCGATGCACCCAATTCAGCAAGTTGAATTTTCATACTAACAATTTCAGAGGGTACTCCATCTTTAGGTAAAAAACACAACAAATCCCACACTTTGTGTAACAGATGTGGTAAGCGTTCTTTCCACATTCAAAAGAAGACCTGTGCTTCTTGTGGTTACCCAGCTGCTAAGATGAGATCTCACAACTGGGCTCTTAAGGCTAAGAGAAGAAGAACTACCGGTACCGGTCGTATGGCTTACCTTAAGCACGTTTCTAGAAGATTCAAGAATGGTTTCCAAACCGGTGTTGCTGTGGCACAAAAATAGTTATATTATAGTACAATAAAAGGTCCACATTAGTATAATTAGTACAAATAAAGGTTTAATTTTGAATTTTTAATTTGTGTGATAGTTTACACTTCTTTTCCGTTGTCTATTTATTCATATTACTACTATTTTTCCGCTTTTAAAAAATATTAATAATTTACATTTCTATATCCATAAGGTCAGTCTCTTTAAGTGAATCTGAGTTCATGTTAAAATAAAGATTATCTGCCTCATCATGAGTTACACATGAATCAAGAATTTCTCTAGCTATCTCCACAGTTTCTTCATCGTAAGGGAATTCTAATCCATTAGCAAATTGACTTTCTGTTTCTGCAATAATGGCTCCATTTTTGCAATGTTCGATATGATTTAATTGCCTTGCTTTTCTTTCACAAAACTCATTGAATATTGGGGCATTAGGGTGATTTGTTCTAAGTTTTAACAATGCAGTTGCCTCATTCGATAATGAATTAGATCCAAACGCTATTTTCAGTAAGCATACAAATATTTCATATATAGTTTCTGGGTATACTAAAGTGCTTATACCTTTTGAATCTGCAACCACGTAATAAATAATTCTTACTAAAATTGAAATAATAGTGGTTCTTAAATGGATATACTTAGATCTTGGACCTCTAATTATAGCTGCTTGTTCGAAACCAATAATTCTAATCATAGACTTAATATGATCTTTCAGTTCTAAATGTTTGGATGTACCACTTGATAATATGAAAGTTTCCATAAATTGTGCAACTCGAACCCGCAAGTTCAATAAATGGATCTCATGATTTGATAATAATTGGAAATTTAGCGTTTCATTTTGAGAAGTTTCTTGTAATAATTCATAAGGGAGTGGACACGGAACAGATATTATAGGTATTTCTGAAAATTTTTCATTAGTTCGAACTGTTGATTCTAATTTTTTCAAATCTATATTATTCCCGAGTACTCGATTTAATCCATAAACCATAAAATCATCTAATAAAGGTATATCTATTAAGAAAATTTTCAAAACTGAATTGAATATTGATGTTATTGATGCATTAGATAATTCAACAATTCCTTCTCCAACAGTGGAAATTAAAATTTCAATGAAATTATAAACTAAATTGATTTGAGCAGTAGTTTTAAATCTTTCCGAATTTTCTGGGAGACATTTTTTGAAAAGATCTGGTGATATATAATTTTTCCAAATCTCATTAACGAAATCTTTATCATATTGGGAGCTAAATATGATAAGTTTCTCAATTATATCCAAACAACAAATAAGAGTAAATTTCTCTAATAATAATACTTGATGAGGAACATTATGATAAGTTGATATTTCTTGATTTTCAATCAGATCAAGTAAAAATGAAAAGTTTAAAGCAATTTGTGAGGCATTTTCAATAATGAACTTTAAAGTTTTTTTGGTAACAGCGGTGGGTTTAAAATTAATAGTACAATGAATTAATGAAAGTAAAAATGGAACCGCTAAAATTGAATTTTTCTGATTTAATAATATTTGAATTACTTTCATTAGTGTTTCAGTAAATTCAGAAACAAGATCATCTAACCTTAAATTTTTCTTGATTATTAAAAATTCAATAATTGTATGATACATAGGTCTTTTACGTTGAATATGGAAATCGGAGATCTCAATATCAATTTCAGAATAAATTTTACTTAATATTTGCATCGTAGTTATGCTAGATCCATTGATACAATGTTGAATTATATGGTCAGTAAGTAAACTTGAATCATTTTGAATTCTAATTATTTTGGGGATCTTATTAGTAATTGTTGTTTTTGCAACTTCATTGTGGTTGGCCGCTAATTTAGGTGATGGAATCGTGGTAATTTTCCTTTTCTTAAGAGGTGTAGATCCATTATTGATCAGATGAGATGAATTTAAAGAGCTTAAAGATTTTATTTCATTTGCCAAAAACTTCTTTTCGTCTTCTAATTTTTGGATTGTGAATTGTAATACTTTCAACTGTTCTTCATTATTTTGTTGTAATTGTTTCTCCTTCTCCATAAAATTTTTATGATCAAGCTGGCGTTGTAAAGCTAACTGTTGATTTTTCTCTTTGAGAATAGATATTTCTCCATCTGCTCTGTATAATTTAGATTGAACATCATTATTTATTTTGATTTCAGGACTTATTTTCGTTGTTGCTTTTATAGTTGAAGGAGGAGTGATGTTAGCAGTCGCGTTGTTGGTTGAAGTTCGTATCAGATTAGATGTCTTTTGGTGGTTTATGGGTAATGCAAGTAAAAACTCGTCATCATCGTCATCAAAATCATCGTCCGAGATGGTCATATCTTGATCATTTCTTTGTCAGTAAACAGTAATCGAGATTTGAGAATTTAAAGTTACGCAGTATCAACAGTGCAAGTAATATGTATGCAGGAAATGAATCTTACGCATCTCGCGAAAAAAAAAAAATGAATGATTAAAAATAAAAAATTTTTTTTTTTGGAAAAGTTGGTGGAAACAAGATAATAATTATCAGAAAAAAAAAAAAATTTGAGAAAAGATTTAAAAAAAAATTTCAGTGGTCTTCAAGCTTTGAAACACTGAACTTAAGAAACTTAAGTTTATAAAACTCTAATTAGGTTATCCAACTCAAGATAACAGATTTACCAATACTTTTACTTGATTTTGATCTGAATATTAAGTTTAAAGAAAAAGGTTGCACACGTCTCTAACACCCATAATGTCAGATACCAAAGATCAAGCGGTCAAGAAAACTGCAACTACTGCATCTCTTGTTCCAGTACAACCAACTGCTCTTAGCTCCAAAGATAAAAATACCCAGAGATTAGTGGTTGTTTTATCGCAAGCATGTTTAGAAACCCATAAGATTAGTAGTAGTGGTGGCGGGGATAAATACGCCTTATTAAATTGTGATGATCATCAAGGATTATTAAGAAAAATGGGTAGAGATATTGCTGAGGCAAGACCAGATATTACTCATCAATGTCTTTTGACATTACTTGATTCTCCGATTAATAAAGCTGGTAAATTACAAGTTTATATCCAAACTGCTAGAGGAGTTTTGATTGAAGTAAATCCAAGTGTTAGAATTCCAAGAACATTTAAAAGATTTTCTGGACTTATGGTTCAGTTATTACATAAACTTAGTATCAGATCGGTTAACTCTGAAGAAAAATTATTAAAAGTTATTAAAAATCCAATTACTGATCATTTACCAACCAAATGTCGTAAAATTACTTTATCTTTCGACGCTGAAGTAAGAAGAGTTCAAGATTATGTATCGACCTTAGATGAAGATGAAAGTATTTGTGTTTTCGTTGGTGCCATGGCCAGGGGTAAGGATAACTTTGCTGATGAATATGTCGATGAAAAAATCGGTCTTTCTGACTACCCATTATCTGCATCAGTAGCATGTTCCAAATTTTGTCATGGTTGTGAAGATGTCTGGGGCATTTTCTAGCATGTATATATGAAGTGAATATAGATTAATTAGAGACAATACTACTGTGAAGAACCATTTTATCAACTTCAACCTACATCATCAATAATAGTAACAAATCTAATAATAAGAAAAATAAAACAAAAAGCTTGAGGTATGCACTCGTTTTTATTATTTTAATAGATATTTTCGTTTTAGAAATTTTTTTTATATTTATACTATTGTATTTAAGATCGCACTAGATCATGGTTATAATGTGAGGAACTATTGCTTGGTGAAAATTATATCAAATTTCTGTTCACATTTGTTGGAATTGCGAAAAATATATCAATTTTTTCGGAGGAAAAGTGTTCAATACTATTAAATGTAATTAATTACTTTTCTGCGTATCAATATAAAAGTAAAAAAAAAAAAAAAAGAAAAGAAAAATGTATACATGTTTGTAATTGTAATCCAAGTTTGCAACCGTTTAAAGTTTGTTACTTGTACTCTTTATTTTTTTTTTTAAATTACAAGTATTTATACTAAAGTACTTTCAACTAATCACTAGTAATATTTGTTTATGTCACACATTATCCAATCTACTGCTATTCAAGGTTGGAACATTGCTATTTCAACTGGTGTTTTTGCTCTTGAATCTATTGGCTTAAAAAGTTTGCTTGATTTAAATGCTTCTACAGCTAATGTACAACCTTTAACTTTATTCCCCAATGCTTATTTTGTTCGACAAGATAGAAAGGATAGAAATAGAGTAGTTCGAATTTTTGATAGTAAAGGTTCTCAAAAATATTCCATCGAAAGGCTTTCTTCAACTCACCCTGTATGGTCATTGATAACTTTCCCTCAAAGAAATGAGATTGCAACCATTAATGTAAGTTTTACCAAAATGTCAGTAGATTTCCATAATAAACCCGGATTATCCCATAGACAAGTGAAATCTGAGTTTACTACTCAGGGAAGATTCTATAGTTTTTGTACAAATGATGGAATTAAATATTCTTGGTCAAGAGGTTCGAAATTTTTAGAAAAAATTATTAACCCAAATTGTGGTCATGAAGAAGTGAGAAAAAGAATTGCTAAAGCTAAATTGATGAGACAATTCAAACTTGATTTTGAACTTTTAATTGATGAACAAGAAATTGACCCTGAAATTGTTTTAGCTACTTCATTTATTTCAATGATCTGCCAATGGGGTATTGGTGATGTAACAGATACTGTAGGTCCCACTTATATCCCAAATAAACCTACATTAAATCCAACACCTTCTCCAGAAGATCATAATGACTCTGAGAAAATTGTGGTAGTTATTGATAATAATGACAATAACAACTTCACTGTTGAAACTTTTTAAATTAATTAAAGTTGGTATTTCTAATGAAAACTGATTGAATTAGTTAATGGCTAAATAAATATATTGATTTCAAATTACTCAATTTACATTATATTATTATACATTGACGCTATTTAGTAGTCCATAACCCCTTCTTTCACCAATACTTTCTCAATCTCTTTGAAAAGAGTATCAGTGGTTACCTTAGATCCTTTCACCCTAGAACATAATATTTCTGATTTTTGCCCATTATCAGTTGAATTGATCTTTATTCTAAATTTACAACTTTTCAAATTAAACGCATTGTTAGATGTGATAGCACCTGTGATATTGAAAAGAATGGTATCAATTTTGAGGCTCTTTAAACCAAAGTTGGACCATGAATTCAATAAGGCAAATAACGCAGTGCTCATTTCCTGCCTTGGTAGTATGGTTTTGAATTTCTTAACATCATTATCAATTGGTTCATGACTTCCTGAAAACCATCTGAAAAACGAATTACTAGTTTTTCTTTCTCCAGATGACGAGCCGAACTCAGCTGATGTAGGCATTTGCGATGGTTCTTCCAAATTTTTCTTCATACCCCATGATAATTTTCTGAAAATGGATCCTTTCTTTTTAACTTCTGCAGGCCCACTTGGCTGTTTATCAGCAAAATTAGTTGTATCTTCAAGAGGCTTTTTATAATCTTCAAATGCTTTAGGCTTACGAACTTTTGACATCGGCTCAGGTTTTGGTTCATACTGACGTGAGGTTTGTGCTTTATTGTATCCAGTCATTAACATCGATGTACCTTGTTGAGAGGTTCCAGATGATTGAAGATTGACTTGATTATTCGTAGGTGGGGTTCTACGAACTGAATTTGACTTTTCTGGAAGTTTGATGTTATCAAATACAGAATCATTAGCTCTACCGTCAGGACTTTCATCATCTCTTTCATGAACTTCATCAGTCTTAGTTGCAAAAGTATCATCAGAACCAGGAGCATTCATATTATAAGGCTTAGTTGGCAATTTAGGTAATTCAGAAACAGGACGTTCGGATGTTTGACGCGTACTATCCTTATATTTGGAAAAAGTTTTAGTGCTTGTATAGAATGAAGCACGTCTGGCATTCAAATCATCGAAATCCATAACATTATCCTCATCTATTACTTCTTCCTCAGGAAGACCTTGTCTATTCAAACGATCGGCGTAACTGGTTCTGAGTTCTTTGCTTGAACCATGAGTGTGATCTTCATCTTTCAAAATCGAGTTCAAATCTTTATAAGACGTTTTAGTAGAATACATAGTTAACACTGATAATCGTTTGTTGGAATTAGTAAAACAACGGGATTTTCTAGTGACTTTTGGTATCTTAACATTAGCAATAAGTGTCTTATCCTTTGGTTCTTCTTCTTCCTCTTCTAATTGACTTTTAATATTGAGTTGTGAGTTAAGCAATTTGGATTTACGAATTTCACTCATATATTCTGAACTTAAATCATGGTCTGGAACATCAGGTTCTGGTAATTCATAATCGGTGTTATCCTTATAATAGTCATCCTTAGAATATTTCAATTCATGTGCAAGTGTAGTTGCATCAGACGCTCTTTTGGATAAAGCTGTAGCCTCCATATATTCAGTACGCAATGCATCTTCCGCTCTATCAAGTTCAGTATGCTCATAAGTTGTCCACAAGGGATCAAGTCTTGATACAGGTCGTCTAGCTAAATTTGGAGGTGTTCTTCTTTGTGTTGGTTGAGTGACAGATCTTCTTTTGAAATTTTCAACATCTTCAACAGTAAGTTTATCAGTCTTTCCAGTACCTTCCGATAAAGCCCTCAACGATTTTCGTTTTGGTTGTGAAATTGTATCAGCTGTGATTTCTTTGGCTTCATTATTTTCATCTTTAATGAAAATAGATAATTTCTTGGAAGATAAAAGCGATTTCCTCTTTTGACGCTTTCTTTGCTTTGCCAATTCTTTTCTGGCTCTATATTCAGCTTCATGCTTTCTTCTTTCTTGTTCCATGATTCTTTCATATTCTTTTGCCTCTTTTTCTTCCTGATTAAGCAAAATTTCATCTTCTTCTTTATAGTCTTCTTGATTAAAAATTTTATCACAAAGTGTGGCAAAACTAGCAGATGTTCTCTTTGCCAGCTTATCCATATATTCCCAATCACTCTCACCAGCTAGTTTTGCATAAGTGGATAACAACTTAACAGTAATCGAGTTTCTTTTCAATCCTGTAGTCATTGATTTTCTCTTTGATAATCTGTTTTTAGATGTCGTATGAGAAATAACCGAACTCCTCTTGTTAATGTTATTATTACTCTTACTAGAAGATATTTTAGCAGATTCTAACAAATCTTTTGGAGCTTCGTCCACAATAGGATTTCTTTCCTTTTGATTATTTCTAGCTGGCGCACTTCCATGTAACTCATCCTTTTCATTTAAAGTAGGAGGTATAGAACCAAGTGAACCACTTTTTTGAGCTGCCATAATTTCATTATATATATTTCTTGGAATTGCAGGAGGAACTTCATTTTCTTCAAAATATCCACTTTTTCTAGGCGATTTTCTAGGAGACTGGCTATAAGAATATCTATTTGAATTTCTTCTTGGAGATTTATGAGGAGATCTATGAGGGGACCTATGAGGCGATTTATAAGGGGAACTTTGAACACTTGGAGAAGCTGAAACTCTACCGTTTGTATTGATAACACTAGTTCTAACACCATTTTTGTATTGAAACAGAAGTGGCCTATTTCTAGTGGAAGATCTACTAACCGGTATCAGCTTTCTTTTTGGGGTACTTGCACCTCGTTTACTACTGAATGAAGAACTTCCAGGAATAGAACTCTTGGCGGGACTTCCTTTTATTGGTGTTGCAGTTTGAGATTCCTCTTGGTCATGCCTATATCTCATAAGCAAAGCATAAAAAGTTTTCTCAGGATTGGTACCATTTTTTAAAAGACAATCAATTATTTCTTGTTGTGGTCTATTATGCCATAAAATGGACAAATTTTGTAAAATTTGAGGGTCAATATTTTTTACAGAACCTAAAGATTTATAAGCGGTCTCTGGATGAGGTAAACTTTTTACACTAATCAAATCTTCATTGGGGATTGGATATTTTGTGAGCAATGGATGATGTAAAATTTTCCCCGTTTGAATTCTTTTCATGGGGTCCACGGTTAACATCCTATATATTAAGTCCTTGGCTTCATCTGATAATTCTTCAGCCATTTCAAAATTACCTGCTTGAACTTTCAAAAGTAAGTTACGAATATGTTCATCATCAAAAGGTAATCTACCAGTTAAAAGTGCAAAAAGAATGACACCACAAGACCAAACGTCTGAGGCGGCACCATGATATTTAAGACCACTCACGATTTCAGGAGCTGCATAATGAGGAGAACCACAAGAAGTTTCTAATAATTTACCGTTACTTTCTAAAGCAGCCATACCAAAATCAGCAAGTTTAACGTTTAAAGAACCATCCAAAAGTAAATTTTCTGGTTTTAAATCTCTATGACATATACCCAAAGCATGACAGTAGGCAGTACCTAAGACAATTTGACGGAAATACTTAACAGCTTCCACTTCTTGAAGTGGACCTCTTTCTACAAGTAAATCGAAAAGTTCACCACCTTCAACATATTCTAAAACAAGGTATAACGCTTTTGAAGTTTCCCAAACGTCATACAATCTTAATACATTAGGATGGGTTAAAAGTTTCATAATAATGATTTCTCTTTCTATGCCATAAGGAAGCCCTGCATTATCTTGTTGAGTTCTTGGGGGTTCATTTTCATCTTGAAGTTCCAGCTTTGAAACAACTTTAACTGCTGCCTTTTGACCAGTTTGTGAATGTGTGGCCAAAAGAACTCGACCAGTTGCACCACGTCCCAAAGTTTTCCCAAGTTTCCAAGGCCCGATTTTTTGAGGGTGGGTATGATTATATGACGAAAGTAGTGACGATGCCACTGAAGGTTGCCTGGAGTGATAAGACATGGGGTATTGTGGCAAGGAGGGGATCGATAATGTGTGTATGCGAAAATGAAGTCTGGTTAATTTTTGAAAAAAATTAGCAATTAATCAAGTTTTTTCGTTTTACCCCGTTGTAAAAAATGTCGGGAAATTTGATTTGTAATTTGTTTTAAGTATAACTTTTAATTAGTGCCAGTCTCTGCTCTCAGCAATTGTATGTAGCTGTAAGAGTTGGTGTATAACGAAGGAATAGAACAGAGCAACTGATGGGGAAGCGTAAAAGTTTTCTTAATTTGAATTGAATGGAATAAAAAAACAAAACTAAGGACGTGAATAAAGTTTCCAAAAAAAATTAATCCTTCTATGACTTTTTTATTGATTTTTTGTATGTAAATTCTCAAATATCGTGTTTTTTTTTGGCCGCATTAGGAATAAATGCATATTTAGTTTTGAATTACGCGACGCGTTGTACCTTTAAGAGATATGTGAAATGGAAAAAGGGATGAGGCTAGCACACAAAACAATACAACTATTCTGATTGTACTATTACGGCTAGTAGTTTTACAAAGAAAAGGAAGATAAAAAAATTTACTATAGAATGTAATTTTCAATTGGGTATGTGGTTTTGTCAAGAACCTCTTAATTTCCCCAAACAACGAATGGTAGAGCATTAACTTATTACTTACGTAGTTAAAAAAAGGTCCGTGGATACTTTTCGATGGGTTGAATTTATCTGTAACATAATAAGCGTACACTTATCTTAATCAATGCATACATACATATATATATACAAGTATTGTATATCAAAAGTAGTTGGACTAGTTTAGCCTTTTACCATCAATACAATTTAGAGTGCGTATAGTGTAGGGTTGAAAAAAAAAAGTAAACAAATAATAACAAACAAAAACAAACAAGCATTTTTAGGTCACTGTATTGACCGTAGAAATTAATACGTTAACCAAAATTCCTATAACATGAGATCGAATTAAACAAATCAATTATAGAATTACTTTACACTCATACACATATATATTATCTAGTGATCAAGTACATTTCTTTCAATTTAAGATAATAATATAAAATAGGTTATGCAATTATTTTTCGGTAAAACAAATCTGTCATGACAGTCGGAAGTCAATTTGACGCATTTGATTTATGTTCAATGTTTTCTATGTGAGATTAAGAGGCAGTGAATTCCTGACTTTCTAAATTGGATTCTGGACGAATCTATTTTTACTATTATATTGGTCTAATCTAATTAAGTATTTTTTAAATTTATCTTATGTATTATTAATTTATCATTATACTATTGCTTCTAAATACTAAATTTCTAGCTGAACTTGAATTGTAAGCCCGTCAAGCTTTTGAGTGTCATAATATCGTGGTACTTACCCTAATGGAAATGATTTACTTCCAATATTTACTCAAAATCTATTAATTTTAGAAGTTTATTCACTTGGACATTGTTCGAATTATTTGGAAACATCAATGTTTACGTAGTTTTGTATGTGATGCATTGATAATTCTAGATTCGCTCAATTTATCTAACATCTTCACAGTATTTGAAAAATTAAATTTTAATATTCGCATTAAAAAGCCATGCCACAGAAAATTTAGCGTTCAATTTCAATCAATAATTATGCAGCAAATATCTATGTATAATCAAATCTAATATTGCAAAAAAAACATATGAGTTGATTTGACACCTATGATACTAATATACTATGGGTAATATCAGTTTGAATAAATTGACATAGTACCATGTTCAGAGCCATTTAAAATCTTTTTTAACTTTAATATTTAGTTTCTTTCACCGCAAAAATTTTTTTTTTTTTCTTTCCTTGTATAATAAATAAATCAAATAGTTAAACCATCAATGCTTCAAGATACTTAAATGATAATGAAAATAGATGAATGAGTGAAGTGAAAACTTATAACTCAATTCCGGTGATCATTTCCAACTGTTTTGTAAGGTCTTGTGCAACCTCATCATTTTTCTTTTTTTCTTCATCATCTTTCAAAAGTCCAGCTTTCAAATCATTTGTATCAAGGGCCTTAATAAGTTTTTTTTTAGAGCTCATCGAAGCTAATGATGACCTCACTTGATCTATTTCTTTATCATCTTGATTCAATCTCTCTATTTTGTGTTTTGCCAACTTTCCTTGAAGCTTTAATTTCTGCTTGGATTGCTTTTTGATACCTTTATTCGTCTTTGTGTGTACTTTTGATGTCTTTGATTGTTGAGGTTTAGCCATTGTGAATGATTAACAAATTAAACGTTAAATATAACGGAAAAAAATAGTTTGAGAGCTAGAGGAGTAAAAATAAAAAAAAATTGTATTTTTCTTAGTGCGAAAATCTGAATTGGCAGTTAGCATAGTTGTATACTGTATATAGCGGCTAAACCGGAGACCATTTGGTTGCAAATTAATTGAGTGTTTATAAAACCATCTTTGGACAAGATCAGTTTGTACTTTTAGCGCTTCTATTTGGTTTGATTTGTATAATATCAACTATAAGATATATTCCTTAATTTTAGAGACAACTGCATAATCTGTCTAATAAGATAAGAAGGATTGTAATTTTTTGGTTCATTAAGTTTCTGAAATTTGTAGTTTATACAACAAATTTCTGGAATCCCAGTTAGCTTTTTACAAACTTTTCTCTTTATATTATATTATAGTATAATATATTTGATTAGGTTTCTATTGGTGTAACTTGTGATTTCAAAGTGTGATTTCGTTTTCAATATGATTTTAAGGTAAACGTAGTTGAACTCATATGTCTTATATTCCTGTATACTAACAATAATGTTGTTCCAGTTAAATCGAAATAGTTCTACACACAGGATGATCAAGGAATATAGATGCTCATCGCACAAAATCTTTCATTTACTTATTCTAACGAGTAAACGATTCAAGATGGTCTCTACACACAACCGTGACAAGCCATGGGACACCCCAGACATTGACAAATGGAAGATCGATGAGTTCAAACCGGAAGATAATGCTTCAGGTCTCCCATTTGCCGAAGAATCGTCTTTCATGACTTTATTCCCAAAGTATAGAGAACAATATTTGAGGACAATATGGAGTGACGTTACGCGTGCACTTGACAAACATCATATTGCATGTCAGCTTGATTTGGTGGAAGGATCTATGACAGTTAAAACTACTAGAAAGACTTTTGATCCTGCCATTATCTTGAAAGCAAGGGATTTGATCAAGCTTTTAGCTAGATCAGTTCCTTTCCAGCAAGCAATTAAGATTTTACAAGATGATATTGCTTGTGACGTGATAAAGATTGGAAATTTTGTTGCAAACAAAGATAGATTTGTCAAGAGAAGACAAAGATTAGTAGGGCCTAATGGTAACACTCTTAAAGCTTTAGAATTGTTAACTAAATGTTACATTTTAGTACAAGGTAATACGGTAAGTGCTATGGGTCCATATAAAGGATTAAAGGAAGTTCGTAGAGTCGTTGAAGATTGTATGAGAAATATCCATCCTATCTATTACATTAAAGAACTCATGATTAAGCAAGAACTTTCTCAAAAGCCAGAATTGGCTCATGAAGACTGGTCCAGATTTTTACCAATGTTCAAGAAAAGAAATATTGCCAGAAAGAAGTCCAAGAAGGTCAAGAAGGAAAAGAAGGTTTACACTCCATTCCCACCACAACAACAGCCCCGTAAGATTGATCTTCAAATTGAGAGTGGTGAGTATTTCTTACGTAAAAATCAAAAGGAAGCTAAGAAGCTTGAAGAAAAACGTGAGAAGCAACAGGAAAATAGCGCCATCAAGAAGAGTGAGAGAGAGAAGGATTTCGAGGCTCCTGAGGAAGCTGTATATGAAAATAAATTAATTAAAAGAAAAAGAGATACTGAAGAAGATGAAGAGCCAAAAAAGAAGAAGGAAAAGAAGGAAAAGAAGGAAAAGAAGGAGAAAAAGGAGAAAAAGGAGAAGAAAGAAAAAAAGAGAAAAGAAGAGGCTGAAGAATAAGTCAATCGATTTACGAGATGCATAGTAGTTTCACCAAATAGAATGAAATATTAATACAAAGGTAAAATTACACATTAGATATAAATGTTAATTTGTCTGGTAAAAATCAATGTGAAATTGTAAGATCCGTTCCATATAGCCGTGGTACAGAATCTAAACTCTTACAATAAAGTTGATATTAATTTTTTTTTTTTTGTCATGTATTTACTTTTTTGTTCAAAATAGTAAGTAAATAAATTATTCATGGAAATACCTAAAGTTTGTTAACTTCAAGGAATATATAAATATAAATAAATTCTAATTAGTGCAGAAAGACGTATAATTATCAATATTTATAGTTGAAACAATACGACAAGTAAACGTGAAGAACTAAAAGAAAGGTTAATTGACCGTTTAAACATAAGATCAGGCCTTTGTTTATATATTTAATTCTTTATTTATTTGATTAATTAACTAATTAATTAATTATTTATTTATGTCAAGAAAATATTTTGGTTTGAGTTCAAACATATATTGATATGTCAACGTAAGCCATAAGCAGCAAAGAAATAATTTATTTTTTTCAATGCTGTTATTATTAATATTTTTTAAGTACTACAATACAAGAATTTATATCTACATTATTACTATAAGCATTATAATTATGGATAAAAATTAATTTATTACAGTACGGAATTTCAAGCAACAAATACAACAAGTATCATCCATAAAATATCATAATCATTCTTTTAAAGCAAACGCTCCCTCGTAATCCCACAATTTTTTTCGTATATCACCTCGTGTACTGTTGTATTCGTTGATTTGTGTCTAAATATGCATTTCTTGCTTGAATGTATGCTCAACCAAAACACTCTCAATTTAGAATTTTCATTTCCTTTTAAGATAATGCTAAAAAATACATTATAAACAATGCACCTGCACAAAAACCGATGGCCATCATTTAATCTATTCTAATTCACTATTTGACTTGATTCACTTTATTATTGATTAATATTCTTATATAACGAAGGGATCTTCTCTCAAGACTGATCCGGGGATTTAAAGCCTTGGTCTACCATATTCATCCAACTCTAGTCATGTATAATATTGATCTGTTGATATCACTTGTTGACAGATTAGACACCAAATCGCTGGAACTCCTTAAAAAGGCAACATATACATCTACACTCGCTAAAAAGGTTTCTGAATTACACGCAAAAATCACCATTGCCGATGACACCATAGCATCTTTGAGTGATCTGATAGAAACGAATCATAGACATCTTCAAGAAATAGATCAAATTCATGAAAAATCGTATTACTTGGAATCTTCATTGCAAGTGAATGACTTTTTAACCAGTCAGACAACATGGTCTAATCTTTACCAAGAATATAAGTATATTACCAAGAAGTTGGAAGTCCTTAATGATAATAATAAAAAATCTAAAAATACATCTAATATTGTATCACACATACCCAATTATGTACAACAACTACCCGCAAATTCAATATTCCAAACGCCAATGCAAGATAGGTGTACCCGTTTTGTAACTCCTTCCACCACTCAAACATTCCCAGACTCAGATTTCGGATTGGAAATCGATTCTATATCTACTAACTGCATTGAATCCGGTGATTCTACAACTGTACCCAAAGGATTGATTAACTCTACATCTGTTTCAGATATTAGACTCAAGCCTATACGATGTCGTACTAAGAAAATGTACAAGAAAAAATCCAAATATCGTCTTTCATCCATATACACCATCAACCCACTATCTGATAGCCCCATGGTTGAAATTCCAGCGAGTGATTACGAATCTGTACAAAGTCCGGTAATTGGTGGTGGACTTTCCTTGGATAATACTGTTCCCAAGGACGATACGCTGACTATTTGCACAACTCCAGATAGGTCTTCTAATATATTTAATCCAAAAACTACCATAAATGAAACTTCACCATTTACTTCCACATCTAATTACCAGCATTACAAGTCCAATTCCGTTCCTGATTTTGGCAATATATTTAATTCTAAAGAAAAAATGAAACCCAACAATATTTTGCATAACTACGAGAATGATAATGATTTTGATCGTTTGAAGCATTTCATATCCTACGGTAATGGATTAATCACACATGATATATCGAAAACTCCTGAATTTAAACCAACAACTGTGGAAAACATTGATTTGGACCACTTGTCAGAATGTACCGATTTCTCTTACTATTCACCAGAAGCCAATGAAAATGATACTAGTTTGAGTGATAATGAATTTGAAAAATACTTACGTCAATCCAGGGTTGATCTTAATTCGGTTTTACCTAATATTCTCACCAAATCTACTTCGCATGAAAGCATTTTTTCTACTACTGTACCTCATGGTGAGATACAACCAATTCAAGAATTTTCCAAAAATTATAATTTCCATAATCCCATATTTTCATTATCCTCTCTGGCTAAAGTTATCGAGCCTACAATTAATGAAGATTATATTTATTCTAATCGAAAAACGTCTGATCAATTTGATAAAAAAATTAATAGCAATGAGCTGTCACCTGTCAATTCTAAAACTCTTTTGAATAATTTCATAAAAAAACAAGAGCAAGCTACCGATATATCGCGAAATTCACCAGTGAAAAAACGTTTCAGTATTTTCAATTTTGCATCCATAGATTCGGTGAATGATTCAACAAAGACTTGTTCGAAATCTGTTTCTACGGGGAAAACCACAACTTCACTATCAGAGAATATCATGAATATAATGAAAACACCAGAAAAATCGAAACCTAACTCAAAAACTTGTCCAATACCAGTCAAAAATTCAATACCACGTAGTGAACCTATCAAAATTGAAAACCCTAATATATCAAAAAGATTCCCCATGCATAGGAAAGAACGAAATGATGGATCGCATTCTAAGCTAACAATCGGGCCTAATAAGCAAACTATTTTTAGCCATGGGGAACTGTCATATTTCAAGAAACCTCTTGTAAGCAAAGTAAGTCGGAATTCATTGCATGAAGCATTAAATTTCAATTTATATGGAAATTAGTAAGGTTTAGAAACTCTGAAAATTTTCAACTATAAATAAGATTACATTTCGCTTTTACTTCTTTATATTTAATGCAATATTCTATTAATTAATATTTATTTGTAAAACTATTTATCACTCAAATTCTGATTTATTGAATAATGTTAAGTTTTTATTTTTAATGCTAGCAACTGTTTTCATGATTCTCTTTTCTTTCAAAGAACTTGCTCCTTTTCTGGCAGCCGAAGTCATGGCTGTGATGGATGCTTTGGTGGAAGATACGGCTTTGTAAGAATTACTAGTAACAACTTTAGTGAATGGGGCACCAGTTTTAACTTCAACACCTTTATTTACATCACGGAATGACTTCACTAAGGAAGCTTTTCTTGAAAGATTAAAAAATTCATTGTCATCATCAGAACCATCATTCAGATTTTCATCCACATCGGTACCTTCTTCTTGTGCTTTAAATGGGTCAACACCAAATGACTGTTGCGAGCTTTTACAGCTCAAATTATTTAAACACCTTCTTTTGATTGATTGTAAATCCTCCATTTCATCTTCTGATAAGTATCCATGTTGATGATTTGAAATTCTTTGTAGTCTAAGATATTCAACTTCTTGATTATTTGCACTATTTGACAAGAAAGATAATTGTCTTTGTACAAAATATTCGTCAACTCTAATTGTTTTTTTCTTGATTTCTAACTCTTCTTCAAGACCTTTCTCATTCATACTTTCCTTCTCGTCACTTAACTCAACATTATCTTCCAGCTCATCATCCAAACAGATAGGTTTTTGTTCTTCTTGAATTGTTGCAAAAAAGGCATTTGATTTTGCACTACCAGATAAAGATTGTGATTTAAGTGTACCCAACATTCGTGCTTTCTGTTCTTCAAGCCTCTGCTTTCTATATGCAGCAAGTAATTCATCTTCTTCATCACTTAATTCTATATCAAATCCATTTTTATTTGCTATTCGTTTTGTCAATTTATGGTTTTTAACATCATCAAGTAATTTTTCCAAATCTTGTCTATCTTTAATATGAAATTGTTCCATAAACTTATTGCGAACTTCTGTATCATTCAAATCAATATTGAAATCATTATCAATCATTTTTTCATCTTCTGAGTTAGCCACATCAGATAAATCACCATCAACACCCCCAATACCTTTCCATTCATCTTCAGATTCTTCAGCTTCAGCATCAAACATATTTTTGATACCCTTCCTTTCCATTTCCTTCCTTCTTTTTCTAAGTTTCAATTCCTTCTTACGCAAATTTTGCTCAAATTCTTTTTGGCGCTTAGCCATTTCCAATTTTAATTCTTCATCGTTTTCATTATTTTCCACATTTTCATTTTCATTTTCATTTTCATCTTCATCTTCATTTTCATCTTCAGGTAAAACTTCCATTTGCTTTTGTATCATTCTTCTAGCTCTCCTATAATTGACTGGAGTGATAGCTTCATCTTCATCTTCATCTTTAGTTTCATCAATGTTTTCAGATTCAACGTAATTTGGAACCAATTGAGTTTCCACACTATCAGCTTGAGTTGGTGTCAGATCGACTTGCGTATCTTGCTGAGATGGAATGGGCAAGTTTTGAGATAAATCTTGAAAGGACAAAACTTTTAAATGACTAAGATCTTCAGCTTTCTCTTCTGAAATTTGATTTTCGCAAAGGGAATTTCTCTTCACTATTGGAGCAAGATTTTGAAACAATTTATATTCTGTTTGATTTTCAACTTTGGGCCTATGATTGGAAGATACTGAAGATGTTTGTAAACTCAGAGTTGTTATGAATTTTTCTTTAATATTATCATAAGAGTCGCTATCATCTGCATCCAGTATTGCTCCAAACATATAACTATCATCCTCACGTAAAAGTTTATCAGCAGTTTCTGTTTCTTGATCGTTTTCGTCTTCATTTATAATTTTTGGTTTTCTTCTACTACCATTAATGAATGTAGATTCTAAGCTATCTTGTGCTTCATCATCATTAGATTCATCAGTAGATTCATTATCTTCTTGTTTTTCATTATCATCATCCTCTGATTCATTCTCATGATCATATTCAAAATCACTATCCGGAACTTCAGTTTCTTCTAACGGCGTCTTATCATTCAAATCACCTGTCATTAACACAGATTTGGCCCTTTCCAAAAGTTTTTCTCTTTTTCTTATATTACGAACGCGTTCCATTTCTCTTTCAAGTAAATTCCCCATCTCTTCTTCATCTTTTTCCAATTCTTTCATGGTTTGATTTAGTGGATCGGAATTACGAACTACTTGCAATTGATCAATATTTGCCTTTCTTAATTCTGTAAATAAATTTGGTCTTGGTTTTGGTTTAACGATTGTATTTCGAAGACTTTTTGGTAAATTTTGGATTTCATCCTTTTGATTGTTTAGCTTCTTTGATAAAAATTTTTGTTTTATATGTAATACTTTATCCTTAGATAATTGAGGGATTTCTTCTTCATCGTCTGAGCTAGATAAATCACTATTAAGATCAATTAAAATCTTTGAATCATCTACATCTTTTTTTGTAGGAGAGCTGAGAATTTGATTCTTCAATTGTTTGGCATAAATGGAAATAGGATTCGTTGAAATATCATTTTTGTTCTTGAGTGGCAGGGTTATAGGACTCGATTTAGCACTATCCAAATCGATATTGGACTCTTTATCAGATTTACTAATTAGTGGTTCGGGATCTTCAAAAGCAGCAGCAAGCATTTCTGCAGTGAAAACTTTTTTCTTTTCAAAATTAGGTTGCAAATTTCTATTTCTCTTTTGTATTTGTAAAAACATTTGAGCTTCCTTTAAATTTTGCTCATCTTCACGTCCCTCTATCGTTACAGATTGGTCACGCAAATCGTCTTCTTCGTCAGTTAATGTAGTGTTTGATATATCAGCTTCAAGTTTGTTGTTTTCTTTTTCTTTTGCTAAACGTTCCTGACGCTTCATTTCAATAAGCTTATTAAGTTTCTTGAGTCTGCGATCTTCCACAGTCATAATTGCATCCTCATCCTCATCCTCATCCTCATCCTCATCCTCATTTTCTTTTGCTTCTTCTTCGACGGGTTTATGAGTCAGTGGCTCTTCTTTATCGCTAGATACTAAGCTATTGTTGTTGTCTGAAGCTAATTCTTGGCTATGTAAACTAGGAAGAGTCTGTGAGAGCATTTCAGGAAGTTCAATTTCAATTTCTGCATCTTCGGCATCCAATTGAGGTAATCTTTGAGTATCAGCTTCAGCTTCAGCAAACAACAAAGAGTTTGCCATGTCGTACGAATCGTTTTCGCCTGATTTCACAAGTTGGGTAGCCAATTCACCTTCATTTTCTTGAGAGTCTTGATACGCGATACCTGCTAATCTCTGTTTAACTTCTTTGAGTATATCAATGGATTTTTCATCTTTGGACTCCTTTATGGTTGATATATCAGCATCGTAATTAATTTTAAAAGTCGCCCTATGGGAACGATCTTCTAGAGCATCTAAAAGATCCATGGTCTATAAGGTTTATTCGATGTTAGAAAAGATGAAATAGAATCACGAAGACGCGATATATTATTTTAAACTAAAAACGAGAAAAACAAGGAAGACGTGAAGACGTGGATGGGCCTGCATATTAACGCATATATAATTTCGGTTAAATACGTGGGTTCTTCCATTTCAAATTCAATGAAAATTCGTGAAGCCGTCAGTCTGCAATAGAAAGATGGGTTCACGTGAAGGAGCAAAGCTGTATATGTCGGAAATTAAAAAAAAAAAGTAGAGTTACTTGATTGACTCTATGTGAACTTGAAGTTTGGAAGGTTGATGGGAATTATATTCACAAGTTGGAAATGACCAATAACGAATAACCCACAATTATTTTCAAGCTAAATAATGAAGAAATGAACTTATGGAAGATTTGATAATATTAAAACTTTATCATTCTAATAAAAAAATGTATATTTTTTACTAAGTTCTCTAGTAGAGAAAAATAGTTAATAAATTAGTAAAAAAGTTTATTAAATAATACTAAACTCAAATAGAATATAATCAAAACTTAATAGATGAATTTCTTGGAACTTAACTATACCTACATATATATTTAAGTTATAATATTATTAATAAGTTAACCTTTATTTCCATCGTTTACACTAACGTTTTTTTTTTTTGTTTTGTTATTCTCGTATAGATAGCAGAATCTTTAGCCCAACTTTTAATTTCACATGCATGAATCATGTATAGGTCAGAGTCATCTTAATAAGCTGCAAACTGAGCAAATCAGAGCTTGTCCATGACACACGTGATCTGGCGAATTTGATGTTTGGAACTGCATAAATGCGGGCTCTAACATAAATATGTGGCTCGTTTAACACGTTTAATAATTAATGCTGAAATTTGTATTTTTTTTTTCTCATCAATTTTTTTTCTAATTTTCCTTGAAATTTTGGTTGTTCTCATTGAAATTATATAAAGGCGTTGGTTTGTTATTACAAGAATTTTTTGAAATTTTTTTCCTAAGTGTTGTCCAACTCCATAAAAGCTGTTTCCAACTTCAATTAAAAACATCCAAACTTTATAATGTCAGCTGAAAAATTTTTCTTTACCTCCGAATCTGTCGGTGAAGGTCACCCTGATAAGATTTGTGATCAAGTTTCAGATGCTATCTTGGACGCTTGTTTAGCTGAAGATCCACTCTCTAAAGTTGGTTGTGAAACTGCTTCTAAGACCGGTATGATCATGGTTTTCGGTGAAATCACTTCCAAGGCTAAGTTGGATTTCCAAAAGATTGTCAGAGATACTATTAAGCACATTGGTTATGATGACTCCGAAAAGGGTTTTGATTACAAGACTTGTAACGTTTTAGTTGCAATTGAACAACAATCTCCAGATATTGCTCAAGGTTTACACTACGAAAAGGCTTTAGAAGAGTTGGGTGCTGGTGACCAAGGTATCATGTTTGGTTACGCCACTGATGAAACTGAAGAAAAATTACCATTGACTCTTTTATTATCTCACAAATTGAATGCCGAATTGGCTGCTGCCAGAAGAAATGGTACTTTAGGATGGTTAAGACCAGATACCAAGACTCAAGTCACCATTGAATATCAAAAGGATGGTGGTGCTGTCATCCCATTAAGAGTTGACACTGTTGTCATTTCCGCTCAACATTCCGATGATATTACCACTGAAGAATTAAGATCTGAAATTTTAAATAAGGTTATCAAAAAAGTTATCCCAGCTAATTTATTAGATGACAAGACCATTTATCATATTCAACCATCTGGTAGATTTGTTATTGGTGGTCCACAAGGTGATGCTGGTTTAACTGGTAGAAAGATTATTGTTGATACTTATGGTGGTTGGGGTGCTCATGGTGGTGGTGCCTTCTCTGGTAAGGATTTCTCTAAAGTTGATAGATCTGCTGCTTATGCTGCCAGATGGGTCGCCAAGTCTTTGATTCACGCTGGTTTAGCTAGACGTGCTTTGGTTCAATTCTCTTATGCCATTGGTGTTGCTGAACCATTATCTATTTATGTTGATACTTATGGTACTTCCAAATACTCCTCTGATGAATTGGTTGCTATTATCAAGAAGAACTTTGATTTAAGACCAGGTGTCATTGTTAAGGAATTAGATTTAGCTAGACCAATTTACTTTGCTACTGCTTCTTACGGTCATTTCACTAACCAAGAAAACTCTTGGGAAAAGCCAAAGAAGTTAATTCTTTAAGTTACAAGTAAAACAATTTAGAAAAGTACTTTCTGTTCTTTCTAGAATATGTTTTGCAACTTAATGATTAATGTGATGACTCATTAGAATCACTTTCCAACGCTCAACTCGTTGGATAGTACCATTATAAAAGTATATTGAATTTTTTTTTTCAAAAAAAAAGAGAAAATAAAAAAAAAAATTCGGTTTACTTCAATTTAAGAAAGAAAATTTAAAGAATAAAAAAAAAAAACGAAAAGATTATTTCACATTGGTTCAATTATTAGATCGAACTTTATAATTTTTTATATAATGATGAAGATTTAATTCCGGAGATGTTGTTTATTTAGGATAGAGTTTTTGCATTAATTGGGGTCCTCAACGGACGATTAAGTTTAGGTTATATAATATACAGTTTAAATTATAATTAATCTGTAGAAATGAAATATAAATTATATATCTAAATCAATCTTTACCTTCTGTAGGTGTAGGGATGTGACAGTTTGATGAAATTAAAGATGGGAAAAATTTAAAATAAGTTAGATTTGCAACAAGTATTCCAATAATTGACCCAAGTATTATATCAAGAAAATGATGCCTATAGTCTTGAGTTCTGCTTAAGGCTATATAAATTGCAAGTAAAACAGGTGCAAAGGGGAACATTAATGGGAAAATTCGTGGGCCTTGACCTATTAAATTAAATTGGCCCATTAGCCAATAACTTAAATAAAGTAAACCAGCAAATGACATGGAAGAATGACCTGAAGGGGTCGATTTCATTCCATCAAATAAATACATTTCACCGTATGGTGAAGTACATACTTCAAACCCAACCAAATCAATAGAATCAGTTTTACTCTTGGGTCCGCATCGGGCTAAAAAATCAGGCCTTGGTCTAGCAATCCAAACTTTTAAAATATCAGTGAAAACGGCAGTAAACATAAAACTAATTAATAAGCCTAATAATGAAACATTTAAAAGATGAAATGTTTCAAGCTGAGTTAAATTTTTCCGATTTTTTTGAATAAAAGTAACTATGATTATGACAATTCCTGGTATTATACCTGCCAAAATATAAAGTAAATTATCAGATACTCTTTCCAGGGTAGCAAATGGGTATTGAATTCGTGGATTATCAAGCAGAAACTTTCTGGGAAAAGGAACCAAAAATTCTGTGTAATAGAAAAAGAAAAGCATAAGGAAAATTCCAAATACCCAATCGGGAATATAGTACTTGAAAGTACTGGAACGAAGATAATGTTTTAGCATTGTATATGAGTTCAATATATGTACTCAATTGGAAAAATTATAAAACAGTGCGTTGTTAAGTACTTTAATAATGTTAATCTGGCATCTATTTATGTATTGAGTAAAAAAAATATATTTATATATATATATATATAATTTTTTTTTTTTGTATAAATCTAGGTTGCTTAACAACTCAAAATGAATTAATTTTGAAAGCATCAATAAAAAGCACATCTTAATTAATATAAACTCCATTGTAAATATATTTCCTACAATTAAATTATTTTACTTTTTTATCAAATTAAATAATAAATCGAACTGTTCAACTATTTATATATAAATATTTTTGCGTATATATTGAAACTTTATGCTAGACACCCATCTCTTTAGATCATCATTGTTTATTGCTTTAAATCAGAATCGTAGGACTCTTCTTGAGTGGCAACATATCTGTCTCTACCTAATTTGGTAGTGTCAACTTCACCATGGTATTTTTCACAGATTTCTTCTAAAGTCATTCTCTTAGTTTCTGGAACTAAAAAGGCAAGAAGGAAACCGAGCAACATGAAAAGAGCAAAGATTTCCATGACATGAGGTAAGAAACAATTCTTATTTTCAGGAGAACAACCGTGGTTAATTAAAGTACCAATACAAGTTTGAGCAATAATAGCACCAACCTTACCAGAGGCGGCGGAGATACCATGGGCGGTAGATCTGTATCTAGTTGGGAAAATTTCACCAGGAATAATGAAAGTAGTGGTGTTTGGTCCAAAGTTTTGGAAAAATTGACAAAGAACGTAGAGAGCTAATAAACCGTGACCATGGTTTTTCTTTAAATTATTGTATCCAAAACCAATTCCACAGAAAAGAGCAGTTAAGATGGCAAACCCACCCATTTGAATTGGTTTTCTACCAATAGTATCAATAGTAGCAACAGTGGCCCAGTAACCTGGTAAAGAACCAGCACAAATTAAAATCAAATTACCAGCAGCAGAATTGTAAAGAGATTTGTATGGGTTATGAGAAGAAGCGTAACCAATAGTTTGTAAAATAACAGCAGTGTTTAAACCAAGACCATAGAATGCAACATCCAACATGAACCATGTTCCAGCAGTACCAATTAAAATACGGCCGTGCTTCCATTGACCAAAATGAGACCAGAAATCCTTGAAAGAAGCCTTTGGAGGAGCAATTTCTTGAGCTTGGATATCAAGTGCAGCTTCAGCGTCGGCAACTTTGTTCAATCCATCAGATTCAGAAACGTCAAGGGAGTAACGAGGAGATTCGGCAATGGTCAAACGGTAGTATAAAGCGACACAACCTGGAACACAACCAAAACCAACTAAAACTCTCCACATTTGATCACAAGCCTTTTGACATTTACCGACACATTCTTTAGCAGAAGCAACATCTAAATCATCTTTGTAAGCAGCTACCAAAATGATAGCAACTATACCTGCAAACAATTGACCAAGACCTTGATTAGAAAAGACAGCACCCATAATAGCACCTCTCCATTTAGTAGTGGAAAATTCAGATGAAATAATGGAAGACAAAGGATAATCACCACCAATACCAATACCCATAACAATTCTTAAAGTAACAAAAATAGCAACAAAGTTAATGGCTGGCGACTCACCAATACAACATTGGATTATACAAGCGACAATCATGATTATTAATTCCAAACCATAAATTTTCTTACGACCAAAAATATCAGCACAGAAACCAAAAGATAATTGACCAATAACGGTACCAACAGAAGTGGAAACCTTAATTAAAGTATTGGTAGAATCAGGAATAGTACCTCCCCAGAAGACATAACCTAACATGGCAACACCCAAGTTAATGGCAAAAATATCATAAGAATCAGTTAAGAAACCGACACCAGCGATTAAAATCATTTTGACTTGAGTCCATCCAAACCCAGCATTATCAATTTCCTCTAATGCTAATCTTCGTCTTTCTAATGGATCATCAATATGAGCAAATTTACCAACATAATCTTTGAAAGCTGTCTTACCACCTCCTTGTGAGACTTCCATGGCAGTATGTTCTTTTATTTCACTCATTGTATTAGGTGTTTTATTAGATCAGCAATAATTGATGATAACAAGAAAGTTGTTGATGAAGCAAAAATAAAGAATCTGACTATCTTATATATAATAATTTGAAATACTTAGCCAGATCGATTTTGCAGGTAAATACAATAGGTACAGTAACATTGAAGAAAATTTTACGGCATTTCCCTAATGTAATTTAAAGTGTCTCGTGGGCTAGTTTAATTAATGCAAGATAGCTGCAAAAGGCACTCAATTTGGCAATCTCTCGCATATCAAAGTTTATTAGCCTTACAAAATATTCTTATTTTCACACGATACTTTGAAAAATTAATTACTCTTTTTTTTTCCATTTTTTTCAAAAATCATTCGCTTAGTATTGAAGTAGATTTCAATGCAAAACAAAATATATTTGTACCCGTTGAAGCTAAAACTTCTTCAATTAGATAAGTATATTGTCAATAATTTTTATCTTACTTTTGAAATGTTTTCTTTGAATACTTTAATCTAAGTTACAACTCTTCTTTTTTGTTATAAAGGCGTAATGTTAAATTTTCAAACCCACGTTGATGATAAGGGTTTTTTTTTCTAAAAAAAAAAAAAATAATAATAATAATAATTAAAAAACCAGTCTGAAGATTCGATATAATCAAAAATGGTGAAACAATATGCTTAGAGTTAAAATAATCATAGAAGATATTGACACTATCGTCTAGGAAAAGATTTAAAGCTAAGCAATGAATTTAGCTCATTTTTAGTCTGTTATGTAATGCTGTAATATTTGCGTTTCATCTAAAGTGCTCTAACTAGACATCTTTCTCTTGTTCTCCTGTCATATTGCAACCTCAATGATTATAACGCATCTTGTGCGAGTAAATGTGCTTTCTGCATACTTCATGAAGTCAAATTTGTAATTGAATAATAGTCCCATATTTTATGATCTTGTAATTAAGTTCTCTTTTTTTTGCGTAATGTGAAATACCACGTTAATCCAGGTTGTGGCTATAATTAAAATGGGTTAAGAGATCTACAATTTGTCTATTTATATGTTTATTGAATTTTTCGAGGTTCAACATTAGGAGGGTAATTAGGTCTTGGCTTTAAACATAGCTGCAAATTTTATACTTCAATGTATTTTCTTTAGACACTTCAGGTCTTGTTCTTTTCTTGACACAATAATGTTCTCTTAATTAAATCCTAAGTTGGTTTGCATCCTTGAGATAACCCACGTGGGTTCCAAGAAAAGAGTAATTTCAAGATAATTAATTTTGATTTTAGCTATTTTTGGTATTTTTATCAATGCTGCATATGTACCTGCTCATGAATTTGGTTGCAGAAAAAGATTAAGTCCCCACGTTTATCGGTTGGAACACTTCAGTTGCGCGTAAAGATTTACTCTTTGCAACGAGTAATTGACCCTTACACTTATAATAATACATATCCATAAAGAGTATATTAAATTAAGACCTTATGAAAAGAATGGGAATAGTTTAATAAAATTTGGGTTTTTAATTGGAAAGTTTAAGGGTAAATCGAAAATACAATGATCTGAAACTTGTAATCCTAAGGTAAATTTATTTTTACATATATGGTGTTTTATAAAAGCTATTCTACTTTCGATTATAGATGTCTATTATCTTATATGGGAATTATTTTATGGGTTCATTACGGTGATAGAATATCTCCGCGTATTGTATTATTCTTTAATAATTTTACCGATCCCTTAAATTGTTTTTTAAACTAACGGATATAAAGACTAAAGGTTGTTTAAAGTCGTTGATAACATGTTTTTAGTATAATACTCCTTGATATATAGCTATTTAATCTTTTATTTTTTCTAGTTAATTTGCTTATTTTCTATAGTTTACTTTATGAAGGTTTGCGTTGGGGTCTATTTTACGTCAATCATATAATCGAGCACATCAAGCAAATTGATCTGATTGTTCAATCTATGTTTTATGTATGGAAAGAATTTAATAATCTAACAAATAATATATCTATAAGCATAAGTACTTCATTAATTACCGTTTAAAAACTTTAAATTGTAAATTTATTAATTGAGTAAGAAGTCACACTAGCTCAATTTTATTTCAAAATGTCTCAAATTTGAGATATTAATCATGGGAAAAACAAGTTCAAAAAAGAGTAGTGCGAATAAAAATGATAAGCTTATATACTGTATATAATACTTGGAGTATATTTAACAAATATCCTTAGAGTTATTGGCTGGTTGCAATCTAACTTATTTGTAGAAGGGCGTTGAATGTATAAAGTTCGTTTAGGAGTCTTTAAGTACTCAAGATATTTTATTGCTTTTAATATCAGTATTTTTCCAAAGAATGTACGAAATTAAAACTATTTAGTAGAAAAGAGATTGGCAAGATGCAAAAAGTTGAATATTTTCCCCCTCCTGGCTTATTATTCTATGTGCTCAATTGTTGTTTATATAGTAAACTCGGGTAGTAGATATATGTAGCCGGTTGTTTAATGTATGCTATAGTTATATTGCTATTTGTAGTCCTATATAACTGGCTAATAATGCTCATATGCAGGTTATAATCAATTTAATTATTCAAGTAATTATATATTTTATTATCAACTAATTTCGATTATATTTTTATCATGATTTCCGTTCATACTGTGTATGAGTATTAAGCACTCCTGCATAATTAGCAGTCAATTTTTAACGATAAATTGAAAGCAAAATATTCTTAAGTCAAATCATGTATATTAGATAGACAAAGTGAAAACTTAATTTAAACTTTCACGGCAAGGCTACCTAATCTACGACGAAATTATATATTCAGCTTCTAATCTGCCAAAAAGTTCCAATTAAAAAAAAAAAAAATACTGAAATAATTATAAGCAACTTTATACTTAATGAGACATCAATAATAAAGTAGTATCATAATGATAATTCATTTATGAGCCATAGTAAGCGTAGTGTATTTAATAAAGCAAGTAATCATTTTTTTTTTGCACATCCTATTTAAGATCGTTTTTCTGACTCATTGATACACGTCTTTTGATTGAGCTGTGAGTCACGTGTTTTCTGTTATGGACGTTTACAGATTCGGACTTGTCCCGTTCATCCAGAAGTTGACGCACTTATCAATTTAATAGGTAAAAAAATATATTGTCTAGATAAACAAGCTGGCATAGACAAGCACAGACAACGGTATAATCGTCTACTTTTTTTATACTTTGCTTTAATTTGCTTTAACTTATTTAACAATATTTTCAAGTGGGGTTTGTTTTTGTATGTTTAGTCAATGTACCCCTCTCAAAATTTTCAGTCGAAGATGGCGCTAAAACGAAAAGAAAAAAAAAAAATCAAAAAAAAAACCTAAAACCTAAACCTAAATGCCATTTCCCCCATCCATCAACCCCTCTCCGTTAAACCGACGCGGAAAATCTTTTAGGAAATATGCCATTCGACCTTTAGCATGATCAAACGATTGCAGTATTTTAGTTGAATTTACGTTTACATTATCTTTATTAACTCAACGTGAACTGTAAATCGTGTTAATAACTCACTTCTAAACAATAATAGAAGAGAAAACTAGTAATTAGAGAATTGAAGGCTTCTATAGAACTGGTAAACCCCATGAGCGGAGAAATTTTATTCATCTTTAACACCGGTTGGCTCTTTTTGATTTGCTTTTTTTTTTTGTATTTTTGCTTGCATAAAAACTGTTTTTAGATCATTATTCGCATTTGTTCTTTGTGTCTATTGGGTTTTTCTCACTTACCTAAGGCGTTTAACTTCCGTACACCTATATTAAACTATGCATTCGGACTAAAGGGCGGAACAATTGTCATCATAAACTTTTAATTATTGTGCGTCAAATGGCCCCCATCAGCCCGATGTCTTGAAAAGTATAAGAAGAACTCCAATCCTTGAAATAATTATCGATATACAAGTATTCCAACTAGTCATAACCTAATCTATTAACCTCAAAAATGCTTTCCGTCACTTCAACTACTGCTAAGAAAA
This sequence comes from Kurtzmaniella cleridarum, assembly GCA_030573815.1. Lineage (NCBI taxonomy): Eukaryota > Fungi > Ascomycota > Pichiomycetes > Serinales > Debaryomycetaceae > Kurtzmaniella > Kurtzmaniella cleridarum. The sequence continues at coordinate 267,366 of JAJMDQ010000003.1, read as the reverse complement.
TGAGCGCCCAAGAAAAGGAAGCTCAAATTATGAATGAAATTAGAGCCTCATCTCAAGCCGCTCAATTCGAACCAAAATTTGAAGGTTCATTTTTTGGTAACTTCTTTGGTATTTCATTTAAGACTACAGCTTAAAGAGCTGATTGATAATAACTAACAATGAAATACAACTTTTGAAAATACTTTACGATTCTACGATAATTTTATAGACAAAGGCATCAATATTTAGCCGCTTAATACATATCTTTAAATTTTAAAGGCTTTGTAACTCCTAAATAACTTTATTTTGAGGTAAGGCTGAAAAAGCATTGTGCGCGTATATAGTTTTTTTGCTTTTTTTTTTTTGTATGTATATATTTATTTTTGTCTTTTTCTTTTCTCGAATTGTTATTAAGCTGCATTAATTTGCAGCAAATTAAAGCGAATTATTTAATTAGTCTATATCGACTCTTACAAGCTTATCAAACCATCTATTAATTCCATTACGAGGTATTATTTCCCCAAATCTATGTTCGAACACACATTTGTTTACCCTAATATAAGATAAGTTGGTATTATATTTAGTGTAAAGAATGGCAACATGTTGAACTTTGAACCATTCGTCGTAGATGGCAGGATGGACCATTTCTATCCCCATATGAGGGGCACCTCCTGAATTTGTTGCGAAAATATCTAAAATAGATAAATTTTCCAAGCTCCCAATCATTTTAAGAAAATTACTTGCTGTTATACGATTCCTAGAAACATTATAAGGTGGACTTAGCCTTAAACAACTTAACTTCTTCAATTTTCGAATATCTTCGAACATGAATGTTTCAATAGGGATATTTATTTCACAATAGTTCAATTCTTCAGTAATTTCAATTGAAAGTTTTCGAATTGTTTCAGATTTGTTTCCACTTAGAAGGCATTTGGAATATTTAGCGAGTAAAGGGGACCATGCATTTTCGTCAGCATTTAATTTACTTTTATTGTACCTTATAATTAGGTCCAAGCTTTGTAGTTTTTCACTTGGGATTTGACTTATAAAATCAGGAATGCTATCACTATAAGCTTCTCTGTAGTCAATATATAGTTCTTTCAAACTAATTAAAAAAGGAACAATTCGAAGAATAAAGCTTAATTTAAGGTTGTCTGTTTCAAGTGAATGAACCATTTGGTATTCAGAAACTCTTTTGAATTTTAATACTTGCAAATTCCTAAGGTTTACACATTCAATTAAATCATTTGCTTCGTCTGGGTTAATCAAAATATCTGAGATCAGCAAATGACATAAATTTGCAAAATACCTATACCCTTGTGAGATATGGCTAATTGAATGTAAATCTCTCAGTAAATGCAGGTTCCCATTTTCATATGTACATACTAATTCATCCCATGGGTAAGTAGGTAAATCCACTTGACGATGAACTTTACCCAATTTTAGTGATTTCAAATTTTCACTTGAATGTATAAAGAAACTGATCAAAATGTTCAATTTTGTATAAGAAGAAAATGGACTTATCAGTAAAGATTGCAAATTTGGGAATATTATATTTTTGAATGGATTGCTGCGATTAAATTGCAATTTTTGTAATAATATTTTTTCATTAACACAAGAATCAAAGTATAAATTCAATTTTAACTCTTCAATAGATGCAAAATTGGGTAAGTAGAGTAAAAATTCCAACTTAAATCCTTCATCTAACCATATAATAGAATTTATATTATCAAGGTTTTGATAAAAATTGATCAATTTATTGCATAATTGTTGATCGTGAATATTAATAGAATCCGGTAAATCTATACATTGAATACATTTAATCCATGGTTTTATTTCACAAGAAACGTTATTTGAATTGCAAATTTTAACATAATTAACGAGAATTTTTTGAAAACTACTTGAATATTTGATATATGTACATGAAAATTCAGAATTATTTTTGAACTCCATACATTGATACTCCTTGGTGAATTGGTTGAAATTTTGATCAATAACTATGTTCTGATATAATCTAGGGAGTGTTGAATTGTATAACGATTTACATACTCTAAGCAAATTTAAGCAATCGGATTGAGGTAGATAGTTTGCTATTTTCAACTTAAGCTCATACGGTAATTTATCTAGTGTTATGGTTTTGTGGGGTAGTATTTTGAAGTTAGGCTCAGAGAACTTTGATGTTGGAAGTGTCACATTAGTGTGGTATAAATCTGATTTACATTTTGTATATTCTGGATTTTTTGAGTATCCTATAGGGCAATCAAACAGCATTGGCTCAAATTCTTTTAAAATGTATAGATAGATGTATAGGTGTGTATATAGATAGCTTTAAAGATAGATGTGTTAAAGGGTAAAATATAAATTAAGTGCTTCAAAAAAAAAAAAAAAAAATTTTTATCATGATAAATAGAGATTTAAAGGATTGAGACAAAAAAATGGAAGAGAAAAAAAAAATGACTACTAACTATAATGTCCTTCAGTTTAAAAAACAAATAAAGAATATTATTAATGCTAATACTATAACTATTAAAATAAGAATAGCTATCATAAAATTAAATAGATACCACACATTAAAAAAAAAATTATAAAAGTCAAAGGGGAGCGCAATAGTCGAAATCGAGAACTAAACTAAACTATAAACGAAAAGTTTGAGCCAACGAGCATTGCCGATTGTAAACAAATATCAGATCATATTAACCGACTTAATCTTGATCAAAAACTCTTTTTTTTCTCCCAATATAATTTTTCAGTTGAATTCATTTTTTGTGGTTAGTATATTGTGGCAATAAGATAGGGCCTCCCATTTTATTTATTTGTTTATTTATTTATATATTTGTTTGTTTGTTTACTTATATATTTATTCGTTTTCAGTGAATTTATATTTTACCCAATTCTTATCATATCTTAAGTAGTGCATACAATGCTGCTACTACTATTGACCATAATATCTTGGGTTCTTACGAGTCTTCATTCTTTCAAAATATATTAGACAGAAGTCAAGTATATTTATCTACTAATAGCCTTGCTTTTAGCGGCCTAATTTTATTTTTCTAATTTGCAATTTACTTATTCCAAATAGTTTTAATTAGTTCTTATTCAATTTTGATTATTTGTCTTGTTGACTGTTCCTGTATGGACATTTTGTCATGCACGGTCGTATTTGAAACATATCAAATAATTTAAAGATTCTAACATCCTTCTTTAATACTCTTGATAGGAGTAGCAAACAATCAATTTAGGTTTTACAATCTCTATGAGTGAAGCTGAGGATCCACTTAATGTAAGACTCACGAAGGAGATTACGGCTCTTTCCACAAACCTAGTGACAGCAGTAGCAAAGCAACTGGAATTGGAAGAAGTGATCTTGCAATATAGGAAAGAAAATAGTCAATTGAAAGCTAATCTTAATGAATGCTCGGAGTATAAAGTCAAATATGAGAAATTATTCCCAGAATGTGAAAACTGGAAGAAAAACTATCAAGAAAGTAATAAATTAAAAGTTGAAGCTGAAGCTCGAGTTTCAAAATTAGAAGCTGAAGTGGAGGACTTAACTGCAACTCTTTTCGATGAAGCTAATACAATGGTTAGTAATGCTTCAAGAGAAACGTATAACTTTAAAGTTAAAAACGGGAAACTACAAGAAGAAATTGAAGAGAAAAATACTATTATTGAAAATTTACAAGAACAATTAAAAGATTTAAAACAGTTATTCTTTGATTTAGAAATTCAACAAAAGATAAATCGAGAAAGTGAAAAACAAGAAAACCTTAAGAAGGAAGGAAATTTGGCAATTATTAACTCCTTAGATCATTCTCATGAAAGTGAACGTTATCATTTGAGGCAATTGAATGAAATTATTTATTCGCCAAGAATCAAGTCTATCCGATTTGATAGAGAAGAGTTTCATGAAGAGTTTAAACCTTTCATTTGCAGTATAATAAAGCCTACTTTTACTTTTGACTTAACTTCATTAAAAACCACTAAATTTTTCAAAAGAATTTGGGTTGAAGAGATTGAAAATAGTTTTCCTGTTATCCCTGCTTCAGCCAAATTATTTGGCCGTTGGCAAAAGGGTAAGCTTTTTTGGAACTTTATAGTGGAAGGTAAAGCTGTTATCGAGCCAATAAGTGGAGTTAATGAGACTTTCAAATTGAGTTATAAGAAAACTAAAAGTGGTGAAGACCCACCAATTGCAACTAAGGAACCATGTAATTTTTGTGGTGAACAAAAAGATGATATATTAGAATATTCCCGGTTATATTGTCTTCGATTCTTGAATCCAGATTATGATCCAAATGCTAGTTCAGCTGATAGAGCCAATAGTAATGTGAATATTACTGATGAATTTCTAGCCAGTCACCCATTGTGCAATCATTGCCTTGTCAAGTTAAGAAATGTTTGCGCATTTTTTGCTCAATTAAGATTGATTCATTCCAATGTTTTCAAATTGAATGTAAATACTTCAGTTGGTTCTGATACAAATACGTCACCAACATTAGTGCAAACAACTAGATTTAATAGATTATTCAATGAAAATACACATATGAATACTATTGACAAATCGAAACCTTACAAAGTCGAAGACATTGATGAAGAATCGAAAATTATGAAATTATATATTAGTATTATTAAATTAAGGGCCAAGATTTTTTGGAGTAAAATAGGTTACTGGGATAATGTTAAAGATATTGAGGAAGTAAATCTTGATGATATAAACTACGAAGTTTTCCAAGGTTTGTTGCGACCAGAAATAGCTACAAACGAGAAGAAAGAGGAAAAGGATGTGGAAGATAAATCTAATTCAACAATAGCAAAGACTACTTCATTAGAAGATGAAGATGTACAAATTGTGGATGTGATTGAGCCTAACAATCCTCCTTCTCCAAAGAAAACGGATTCTGTAAGTCTGACTAAAGCGCTGAATAGTAAATCTTCAACTAGAAAGAGTAAAAATAGATCCAAATCTAATTCCTCCAAAAAAAGTGCGATTCTGGAAGCTGAACTACAAAAACAAATTGATGAGACAATAGTTATTGAATCTTCAGATGATGAATTTGCTGATGCAACAAATGAAGACAATAATTCAAACGCACCGAAAAGAAAGTCTCTGACGAAAGAATTTAAGAAAAAGATTGATAGTGATTTAAATCTGACTTTATCTATGTTGGAAGAGAGTATAAAAGCTGATTCATAATGGCCGTATATGAATTGTTGATAAGCTTTTCTTTTCCTTGTTATAATCTTTATCCTTTTCTCTTTCTTTTTTTTTTTTCTTTTCGCTCGTGAATTTAAATGGTTTTTTTTTTGTTCTTTATATAGACGAAAAGAATGCAAAATTGGGGAAACAATAATATTTGATTAAAAGTGTTTGTGTATGTAATACAAGACAAGAATGTATTTTATCTTTATTTTCTATCTAACAGATTTACTTAGAGTATAATTTATATGGTAAAAATTATCTTTTTGATATTTAAACTCAAAGTTAAGTAAAATCATCTTTCTTCGTAAAAAATAAATCCTGAGTTAATTTTTCTTTACGTGTTCCTTTACATGGTTCTCCATTTTTAATGCGTTCGAAAATTTAGAACCCGAAAAAAGAAAAAAATTCCTGACGATACATTACAAGAACTTTAGTATCACGAGATACATTTAAAATATTTATTGGACATTGCAAATAAGAAAAAAAGAAAACTATCGAATTAGAATGCCAATAATTTTTTCATAATATTAGTGGTAGTTATAAATATATATTTTCGCCATTTTGTTTAACTTTTGCAGAACCTAATAAAAAATAATTATCGTGTAAGTTGAGCATTTAAATTTAATATTTAACGTTTGCGATTCAAAAATAGATGTATAGTTTTTTTATATTATAAATAAAAGTCCTCAATTTAGGCTAGTCTCAACTTCTACAAAAAAAACCATGAGTCAAAAGTAAATAAATGAAAACAAAACTCTTGCATGAATTAATGAAACTACACAAGTTTATTCTTTTTTTTTCCTTTTGTTTTCATTCTAAAAGCCTAATCAAGAATTATATTTATTGTATTTATAGTATCTATTTTAATTAATCAATTATTGTGTGTGTGTGTGTGTGTGTGTGTGTGTATGTGTGTATGTGTGTTTGTTTTGTGAATTCTCTACTTCATTTTTTTTGGCAAATTTCGTATCTTACTTCTCATTTCAATGCTGGTTACATGCCGTATTTTAAAAACGAAATTTTTTTTTCTCAACAGCGGTCGTTTTCGGTTCTCTCTCAGTTTAATTTTCCTGCAGGGACACGTCTCAATTTGGTTTTAAATTTACAACGACACAAGTTTGTTTTGAACAAAAGACGGTTTTAGTTCTTCAAGTTGTGTTGGTAGATTGGAAGTTTGCCTGAGGCTCAAGTTCAAAATAGAAGCTATTATTCTATAGTTGGCATTTATTAGACTTCACTTTACTATAGAATTTGTCCTTTTTGTTTGTCCTTACTATCCTACCCCCGTCACTTTTTTACTACCAAAGTTTACTATCAAAGCTCAATCCCCAACGTGAAGGAAGTGGTCAGAATTAATCAATTACATCTAATATTGATCTACCTTTACAATCCTATAACTAAATAGTTAAAAAATAGGAATGAGAAGGAATAAGGTGGATCCATACCTGAATGGGGAACTTAGTTTGCTGGTTACAGACGAGTTGAACAGCTCAAACGCTTACAATAAAGCCCAAGGATTATCTGAATTGAATAAAAATAGAATATCTTCAAGCTCTATATTTTCTTCCAGGAAATCCAAGCAATCGAAGGAAGCCGCTAACAATGCTGGAGATTCTAGTAGTGATGTATCTCTGATTGATACTTCTAGCATATTAAGTGGAAATACGGTTAACAATAACGGTTCTTCGCAATACGGATACCCATATTCATCTCATACGACGCGGCGAAGTGCCAGTAATGTTTCATTAAATCCTAGCATGAATGGTTCTAATAGAACAAATATTGTACCAACATCACAAGTTACAAATTCCAATCATTCCCGTAAGGCATCTACTTTTAGCATACAAACCTCGAACTCAACCCAAAGTAGTTATCCATATGATAAACAGTCAATATCAAAATCACCAAGTCGGAAGCCATCTCAAGCTTCTATGAAATCCAAAACATCAGTTTCAACTGAACCAATTAATACCCAAGTCAGTGGTTTCAATTTAGAGAGACCTGCACTGGTTTATGAGATAGATAGAATGTTTAGGGATTTGATGGATAAAAGAGATTTTCGTTCACTTCCACCGCAAGCCAAACAAGAAATGATAAATTATAATCCAGATAAAAAGTGGATGCTTATTTATCAAGATGCATTAACTGAATACAAGAAATATGAAAGAATGATTAATAAAAAACAAGACACTACGCCTGAATTTTATTCTTATAGATTGAGTTCTTACACTATTACATCGGAACAGCTCAAAAATTTATGGGTCTCATTGAGAACCGAACCATTGGATTGGGTCAGGGAATTCATATTTGATTTCCATGGTGATACTGTTCTTTCTAATTATTTGTTAGGTTTACAAAAACGAATTGACGATGCTAATATTGATGATATTAATCATGATTATTTTGATAAAGAGTTTAACACCTTAAAGGCTTTAAAATGCATGATGAATCAAAAATTAGGAGCTGAAAGAATCAGAAATGAAATAAATTTATATGTTGAGGCTATCTCTGGTTGTCTTTTGTCTCCAAGAATTTTAACTCGAAAAATGGCTACTGAATCCTTAACATTTATGATAGCTTACTATAGTCATAATGATGGGGAACTTCAAGGTAAGTATCACAAAATTTTAAAAGCGCTTGACAGCATACCTTCACGTCCATATTACGAATTTGAAGCGGCTACTACTTCTAATATTGCCAAGCGTCATTTAGTGAGGAAACCTCCTGCACCCCAAAAATTCAAAAGGTTTGAATTGTGGATAAAACTGGTCATAAAAACTGTTGATGGTAGAGGAAAATTTGTTCACTCATTAGTTGGTGCTAGTGAAGAGGTTAAGTCATCCATGGCTGGTGGTTCAGTTTCTTCTTCTCAGAATGAAAATCATCTTTTAGAATTTTCTCTTGGAACCATGTTGTTAATAAATACAATAATACAATATGGTTTGGATTATCGTGTCAGAATTCACCTAAGAGCACAATTTATCGCTGCAGGTTTAGACACCTTAATTGAAAAGTTCCAAGAATTAAACTACGATGGTTTGAATCAACAAATATCAACATATTATGGAATGCAGGAAAATGATGAAGAAGAATTGAAAGGAACTCAACAAGTCGATGAGAATATTGATTTCAACAACCCAGTCGAATTAGTTCTGTCTTTATGGAATTCTGTTAAAGATAGTGAAGCTCGAGGCTTCTTTTTAAGTTCTATGCAGCATTTGTACTTGAATCAATCTGAAAAGAAAAATGATGCTGAAGAATTAACAAGAAGTTTGAGATTACTTGATGGTTTAATACAAAATGTAACTATGGTTCACACTACCGATGACGAGTCTGCGGTAGGTATTGCAATAAATAGGTTATTTTCAAGTTTGAGTACTGATGAGATGTATAGAAAAGCAATGGATGAGGTGAAAGAATATAAAAAGATTGCAGAAGAAGCCAGAACAGAAAGAGATGAAATGATGCGACAGCTATCAATGGGATCCGATGGTTTGATTTCTAGTTTACAAAAAGAGATTAAAGAGCAAGAAAATGTTTTGTTCAGAACTAGAAGACTAAATGAGGAAATGACCATAGAGTTGGAAGAATTAAAGAAGAAGCACTTAATTGAAAAGCAAGAACAGGAATTAGAAATGAGAGAGTTGCTTATCATGCTTAATAACAACTCATCAGTAAAAGGAGCTATCAAAGGTGAAGGTAAAACTACAGTTCAAATTGAAACTAATAACGAAAATTTGATCAAGAAATTGCAGAAACAAATTCACAGAAGAAAAGCTGAATATAAACTTGATAATAGAAAGTTTGGAACGCAAATGGAGCCAAGTAGCAGATTGAGAGCTTTGAGAGATCAAATGGGAGATATTGAAAATATGGCTCGTGAATTGGAAATGACTGAGTTTGAAACTTATTCTGATCCTGTAGATGACATCAAAACTCCCGAAAATGATGAAGTTTCTGAAAAAATCATTGAAGATCCTATTGAAGAAGAGGATGAACTAGAGGAGGAGGATGAGGAGGATGAAATAATCCCCGTTATGGAGCCTATTGTCAAAGGTCCTCCTCGACCATGTCGTGAAGATGATCTAGAGAAATTAGACAACTTACGAAAAAAATTATCATCTTTACAAAGCGAATCTAATGATATTATGAAGTTCAATAATGCATCTATGTATAACAAACAAAAGTATTTAGCCATGGAGCGATTACGAGAGTTGGAGCTTAATTTCAAAGATCTCAATATTGATTTTGATGCAGATCCAAGCGTTACTGGTTTTGATCCAACCTTTGTTGATCCAACAATAAAAGCGAAAATCCAAGAAGAGTTGGATGAAGTAGAAAAGTTGAAAGCCAACTTAGAAGCAAAACTATTTCAATTAAACAAAACTAAGAAGGTCAACAAACGAAAGTCTGTAATGATGACTGAGCCTAATGTTCTTGAAAAGATAGAGGCAAAATATGCCCAAGGTCAAGTTAAACTCCAAGCCCCTGATGTGGTTGCAGGAAATGAAAAACAATATAAATTAAACAGAAAAACTACCATTGGAGCTATGGATCCTAAATTCCTTCAAGAATTGAGTTCAAAGGTCAAAAAGGCAGAGGCAATCGATGAGGATTCGGAAAGTCAAAAAGAAGAAGAGAGTGTCGATAGTGTTCAAATTATAGAAAAACTTCCAACAAAGCAAAAGGTAATAAAGTCTGATGATGTGCAAAATGTTGAAGAAGGCAAGGATGTGCAAGAAGTAAAAGATGTGCAAAAAGCAAAAGATGTGCAAGATGATGAAAATCCTCAAGGTGTCAACAAAATACAAAATGACCTACAAAACGAAAGAGGAAATGAAAATGTGATCAAAGATGTTTCATCTGAAAAGCCTGCTGCTGCTGCTGCACCACCACCACCACCGCCACCACCTCCTCCTCCTCCATCATTGGGCTCAGGTGCTCCTCCTCCACCACCGCCACCACCACCTCCTCCTCCAGCATTAGGTTCGGGTGCTCCTCCTCCTCCTCCTCCTCCACCACCTCCTCCTCCTGCGCCACCACTACCATTTTCTAAAGCATCTCATTTGCCACAACCACAGCTTAGTGTGTTACCTCCAGGTCCATTTGATCTGTTCCCAAGACCAAAGAAGAAGTTAAAGCAATTACACTGGGAAAAGTTTGATAATGCTACTGATAATTCATTTTGGAAAAATCCTAAAACTACCATTATTGCCAATGATTTGATGTCGAAGGGTATATTTGATGAAGTAGAATTAATTTTTGCAGCTAAAGAAATTAAAAAATTGGCTACAAAGAAAAAGGAAGATGTTGATAAATTGACATTTTTATCAAGAGATGTTGCCCAACAATTTGGTATCAATTTGCATGCTTTCAATGGAATCTCTGATGAAGAATTAGTGAAAAAAGTATTGCAGTGTAAGCGTGAAGTAATAACTAACCAAGCGATCTTGGAGTTCTTTGGTAAAGATGAAGTTGTCGAAGTCACCAATACTTTGGCTAGACATTTTGAGCCTTATGCCACTGATTATACTGGTGACGTCATTTCCAAGCCAGATAAAGATCCAAGTGAGTTGCAAAGACCAGATAGAGTCTACTTGGAATTGATGTACAATCTTCAACATTATTGGAAGTCTAGAATTAGAGCTTTGACAGTTGTAACTAATTACGAAAAAGATTATGATGATTTAGTAACAAAATTAAGGGGAATTGATGAAGCAGTTGAAAGCATAGAAAAATCTAAGCATTTAAGAAGTGTCTTTGATATCATTTTAGCTGTTGGTAATTATATGAATGATTCAACCAAACAAGCGCATGGTTTTAAACTCAGCTCTTTACAAAGATTGAGTTTTATGAAGGATGATAAAAACAGTATGTCATTTTTGCATTATGTTGAGAAAATTATTAGAACTCAATATCCCGAATTGTTATCTTTTATGGATGAAATTTCGAAATGTTTGGAAATTTCCAAATATTCTATTGAAGTCATTTCTAATGAGTGTAGAGAATACGCGCAAGCAATTAAAAACGTTCAAAGCTCTATAGATATTGGTAATTTGAGTGATATGTCAAAATTCCATCCAGACGATAAGGTGTTATCTGTTGTCTTACCTGTTTTGCCAAAAGCTAAAAAGAAGGGCGCTATGTTAATGGATCAAGCCCAGTATACTTTCAAGGAATTTGATAAATTGGTAAGATATTTCGGTGAGGATCCGTCAGATTCATTTGCTAGAAATTCTTTCATGAGTAAATTCTCAAACTTCATCACTGACTTTAAGAGATGTTCTAAAGAAAATATTAAAAAGGAGGAAGAGCTTCGTATTTATGAGCAACGTAAGAAAATGCTTGAAACTCCTAAAAGAATCAAACCAAAGGTTGATACTTCTGATCCGACAGATGATGTTAATGATAATGAGGTTATGGATTCTCTACTCGAAAAATTAAAAGCAGCTGGTCCTCCTAAAGGAGAGTCAACATCGGCGAGAAAACGAGCTATCATGAGAAAGCATCTTCTTGAAAATAAAAAATCATCAAGTGTCTTATCTGAGAGACTGGACGATGATTCCAGTCAGAGCCCGCTTGAAGAAAAGCTGCCGGCAAATAAGTCTGATTTGTCAACAGCTGTTGAAACTCATAATCAAGATGGAGAAATTCATTCTACCAATGCAGATATTGGAGATGAAGATGTAGGATCAAGAGCAAGAAACTTATTACAAGAATTGAGAAGATCGTCTAATGATGGCGCAAACTCCGGTGTGGAATCTGCCGCCTCTAAATTGAGACTGCAAAGGATTAAGAAGAAAGCCTCAAATGTGACATTTGAAGATGATGTAACTAATGAATCAATTCTGGATCAAGAAAATTAATATAGTGTACATATATATACGATTCATCAATTTAATATTTGACTGTAACTAAAGCATTATATCTGTGTATCCTTTTTGCTTAAATTGTTCCAAATCATAATCGATTGTATGTGAAATGTCATCTCGGTATCTAAAATAAGGCGTGTCGAGTGAAAATAAACCCTTTCCACAAACCCTATCAGAAAATGGGGTTTTCAATCTTTCTTCTGATGCTGGATTTTCATCTGCATCAAGTGCTTTTAGTAAAACTATCTCTCCATTGACAGCAGCACAAATGACAACATTAGCCATTTTATCCTGAGGTACCCATATGCTCTTAAATCTTGAAGGCAATACCCTTGAAATACCTGATAATTTTATACTCATAACTTCACGTAATACTTCACCTCTATGCTGTAATACCAAAACTGTTGAATGTAGTTTATCCGAAATTATAACATTATTCCCCAATTGTGCTTCATTAACTAAGCTTTTCGGTGATGGATCTCTTGCTATCAATGTTAGAGCATCTTCATCCGTCAAATCGTTATGCATATGCGAGAACTTGTAGATAGAATCTGATTTTGTTGTTATTAACAATTCAGTATCATGAACAACTTTCAATGACAATACAGCACTGGGCAAAGATGCAAGATTTTTAACTTTGTTTAACCTTCTTTCAAGCACATTATATGATGTAGCATTAATAGAGCCGTTGCTTGAAAAGATAATAGTTGATCCGATTTGTGTAACACAAGATATGGGCTCAATCCAATCAAATGAATTCAACTCCTTTACTCCAATTTCTTTATCACCACTCCCATTATCTAAAATTGAAACATCAATAATCTTAAATGATCCTTTGACACCATTAGAAAATCCCATTAGGACTTTTTTAGATACTTGATTGTTTTGCCTAGTTATGGACCAAATTGAAGCACATAAGGGAATTTCATTTTCTTTCATAATTGATGCATCATTTGGTAACCATTTACTTTTAGAATTCTCTAAATGATTGATTGCTTTGAGTGTTTTGCGGTCTATGAACTTGAGTCTCGAACGAGGTTGTTTGCTTTTAGTCATTATCATGAATACTGATAAATGTGGTATATATAACATTTTGAATGCTGGTTCTTTCAAATGAACCAGTTTAACACTAGTTGTCAGATCGGTTAGTATGTTGCCAATACTCATTCCATCCTCACGCAAGAAAGCTAAGCATTTGTTAAATTTAGTGTCTGGTAAAGGAACAACTGCAAAAGTAGCTTTGTCGAAATTTTCACTGAAAAATACTTTAGTTGGAAATTTGCTTCTAGATTGATCTACTAACCACAAATTTCTGGAGATAACTAAAAATAGGTTTTGTTCACTTGGGAGAGTTTGAAATGTAATGGATGTGTCGCTAAGTGACAAAAATTTCTCACAATTCAAAGTGAAGTGTTCATTAACATTGAATTCAATCAAGTAACCATCCTTTGTTCCAATGAAGAATTTTTGGGTTTCAGATATGAATAATGCACTATGAGGAATTATTAAATTGCAACTTTCACTTTTCTCATTAAAATATGTGTTTAGTTTACTCAAAAGTATATTTTCCGTATTACAACTGTTCTTTATCTCTGATAATATTTTGATTTCACCTTTATAAGTTCCCAAAATAATGATAATTTCATCATCTTTTAAAATAAGATCGGCCATTGAAATTTCAAGGTTCATGCTGCTTTGGAAAACAACTTCCGCAAAATCTGAAATGCAAATTTTTTCATTAAAGCTTAAAATATTCATATCTAGTTTTAAAAGTTCTAGGTTTACTTCATGGTTATCGTCTTCCGTGATTAAAAGTAAATAATTTTGTAAAGATCTTGCGATCAAAATTCTTTTATCTGAAAATTCTGCAATAATAGGTTTGTCTATGAAATTCGTGATCCAAATCAGACTTTCAGTTACTTGTATACAAATGGAATCCATCTGTGTTAATAAAATTGTATACGAGTGTATGTTCATTCCAATATCTTCCAGCTCTTTCAAAAATTCATTGTCATTTTCCTCTTCCTCTAAATTCTCTATGTATTCAAATACTTTAGTGTAATTGGTAAACATTAGTATAAAGTAACTTTTTTCACGAACGGCTATAAATTGAATTTTAAGAGCCTTCCGCAATTCTGAGTACGATTTGGTTAATCTGTTAGCAATCACACCTGTTCTTAATTGCAAAAGTTTTGTTCGTTTTCCAGAACCAACTAGAGTCCAGAGTTCTTGATCTGTATGGTTATTGATATTATTTTGTTTGTATGAGTCTATTGCAATAACATCAAGAAGAGGTGACCAATTTTTGTAATCCAGTAATATTTTGGTTTTTGAATACATCTTTGCTGAAACGTCATCAGCAAACAAATCAGATATTATTAATTCTCGGTTTGAACCATTGTCACTACCAAAAAAAAGATAAAAGTTACCTTGAGGGAGTTTTTCTAGCACAAAAACAGAAATAGGATCAGAGACTCTTGCAATCTGTTTTATAGAAAAAGAACCTTCCATGGGGATAATTAGTGAATAAATAGAACCAGTATCGGAAGATATTAATATTTCATTTTCTTGTTCGTTTAATTTTCTGCACTTTGTGACCGGACAATATACACTTGAAGGAAACGATATATCTAACGAAATATTTTTGAAATCATATTCACCTGACAATATCTGATGTATAGTTATCATGGTAATATCATTAGGAGATATAAATACAAATCCAGCGTTTCCTTTTAATGGGACGACGTGTATAGGAATAGGGAAATTGTTGTTCAAAGGTAATGTATTCTTCGATAGTTTCCCCGTTACACATTCATCAAAATTCCATTCGTAAAGGTTTATTTCTAATCTTCTTGAATTGGTAAATACTAATGTCATAAACATAATATGACTATCAACTATGCAGTTTACAAGTGGCTCTGCAAAGCAAGCTTTTAGTATTATACCATCTAAAGGAACATTTGTGTGGGGCCCTAACATAAAACTACCATCTGAAGTAATTTCAGAGTTGTAGATTCTAAATTTATGACTTCCTGAAGTAGAAACTGCCGATTTACCCGAGGAATGGCAATATACTGAATGACCAGAACTCATCATTGAAGAAAATGTTGAATCTTCGGTAGTATCCCACCATTGAACTATGAATGGTTTGAATATCTTTTTTCTTTCTTCTTGTATGATATCGTTTTTAGGCTGTAAGCAGTTAGGGTCAGAGCCATCACGAGGAACAAGGAAAATCTTGATAAGCATTAAAAAACCTGATTTCAAAGATATTAACAAATGATCTTCACTCTGTTCATTTTTATCTGACTTTGTAACTCCAGGAATAATACAGGAGCTTCTTATCGGGGCCATCAAACCATATTCTATTCCATCTACTATTATTGAAGTAATTTTTACAATGACTTTTATAGATACCAATTCTTGATCACAGCTTTCATTCCCTATAGGTGAGTTCAATGATGGGGA
This sequence comes from Kurtzmaniella cleridarum, assembly GCA_030573815.1. Lineage (NCBI taxonomy): Eukaryota > Fungi > Ascomycota > Pichiomycetes > Serinales > Debaryomycetaceae > Kurtzmaniella > Kurtzmaniella cleridarum. Next base: position 251,847 of record JAJMDQ010000003.1, on the reverse strand, counting down.
TTTCGTTCTACTCATAGCTTGTTCTAATATTAATACATCTTCATCTTCATCACTAAAATCGTCCAATTGTGAATTCAGTTTTGGTACTAGGTACTGATCACTCTCATCAATGGATCGATTTGGAAACCCTTTGAATGGTTTATGGATGTTAACGTTAAAATTAGGAAAGATGTTTGTGAAAATGGGAGAATGAATAAGTGTTTGTTTAATAATTTTAGGAGAGCCTAAGTTCCTGTCATCTCTTGAGCAACTATTACTTTCTATATTTCTATTGAGTGCATTCCCCAATACCATATTAAAGGTCTTTGACTAATGTCTGAAAACAAGTAAAGTTAATAATTAATGTGCAGGTTTGATTACCAAGATTCCCAAAATACATGCAATATACCACAAATGGAAAAGCAGTTGCAAAATTGCAAAATTGCAAAATTGCAAAATTGGATTGAAGCAATTAATATGGAATATAAATTTTATAACCCTTACTTAATAACTGGGATTATTGCTCTTTCAGGATTCCATCTCGGAATGGAAACTTCATCTATGACTTCTTTCTTGTCCAGTAAGCAGTTCTTAAGTCAATTTGGTGTGCTCAATTTATTTGAGCAAAGTATGTTAGGCGCGGGTAATTCAATGGGTGCTGTAGGTATGTATACCAAGCTTTAATAATGTCAGAAATTCTGAAAGTAGCTAGTAAATTTAATAAAACTAACATTAGTTGGAAGTTCATTAAGTGGAATGTTATGTGAAAAAATAGGGTGTGTATGGTCAATAAGAATTTCATGTTTGCCATGGATAACAGGAACAATCGTGGGGACTTTACTGCCAAATATACAGTTAGTAGTTATATCAAGAGTGCTTAAAGGTTTAACTATCGGAATGGTTTCTAGTATTATTCCAGTTTATATCAACGAAACTTTACCAGATAATAGAAAAGGATTTGCAATATCAATTGTTCAATTCTGTTCAGCTTCTGGAACTCTAGTTATTTACTACGTGGGGTATTATCTTCAAATCCATGTAATGAATAATTGGTCTTTTAAAATAGCGTGGTTAGTTGAAGTTTCTCCTACAATTCTACTATTTGTTAGTAGTTGGTTTCTTCCTAATTCGCCTCATTGGTATGCTACAAAAAGTGAATGGTTGAATGCTGCCATTACCTTGGATAAATTGTCGGGAGCAACCCCAGAGCAAAATGAAAAACGAAAATTCTTAGGTGATAAGTTTTTTGTCTTGTCCGCCTATACCTTAGATAGTGAAGATGCCATTAAAAGTAGTTTTTCTGATCTTTTTCTGAAAAAGTATTACATTTACACAGTTGTTGGTGTTGTCACTCAGTCTCTTGTTCAAGTCTCGAGCGTTGGAATACTAATGTACTTTTTCATTTTCATTTGTGAAGTCTGTGGAATGAAAAGTGAAAACAGAATTTGGTTTGTATCAATGCAATATTTTATACTAGCTATTTTCAATTTACTTCCAGCCTTTTATATGGATTCATGCAGAAGAAAAGATGTGCTTTGTTACGGGTATTCTCTTTTAGGTGTATCATTTACTTGTATATGGGCGGTTGTTCATATATATCAAGAGTCTGTCCCAAGAGAGTTGTTATTGCCAAATTCTCCTCTTGATTGGGAAATAAAAGGAGTTCCAGCTTCTTTTGTTCTTGCAATATTTCTATTTTTAATTGCTGTCTATTCATCTTTAATTCAAGGTTTTAGTTGGATATACGTTAGTGAAATATTTCCTATAAATATCAAAGCCAAAGGTGCATCAATCTGTATGTCTGCTTCGTGGGCTTTAAATATGATTTTAACACTTTTAGCTCCAATGGCATTTAGATCAATGAAACATTGGTTGTTTGGATTTTTAGCCTTGACATCTTTCACTTCTGTTGGATTGATAATGTCCTTTCCTGAAACTAAATGTTTACCAAGACCAATAAACGAATTATTCGAAAATACAACTAACATTAAAGCTGAAACTGAAAAACATATTAATAGTGAAAAAAAACGATCTTCTTCCTTACCCAAAGCATATTCTATTAAAGCAGAAAACTTGGGGGACAAGCTAATAGACAAACGAATCTCAGTTAATATGGATGATAATTCTAATAATGAAACAAATTATATGGGTGAACCATTTTATTCAAATGGTATGGACATCTCTGGATGCTCTTCTTATGGCACTCATAAACTTGAATCAAGTAGAGAATCAAAAATTCAAGATCTTTCAAGTAGCCCGAAAAAGGAAGATGATGAAATTAAATTAAAACTTTGCAAAACACAATCTCAATCTACCTCCTTATCAACTACAAGTAGTATCGAATCCAAGTCATTTTATTCCAATGATTGGAATTCTCAACATAGGTCTCCTAATATCAAAGATCACTTGAAAAAGTTCTTGAATTCAAACTCAGGCTTTAAGAAGGAGAAAATTGACTATGAATTTAAAGTAACTGCAGATACTAGTAGTCCTATAGCACCCAGTAGCTTAAGTGATCCAAACTTATACAAGAGAGTTGATACTACATCACCTGATGCAGTTATAGCTTTTAAGTCAAAACCAAGATCAAGATTTGGCTCAAATAGAAACATTATGTCAACTAATCCAATGATTTAAATTAATTTACAATCTGTATTTATAAAGAAAAATTACTTTGAGTGGGTTTGCAATTTATCTTGCGTTTTTTGGTTTTTTCAAAATAAATAATCATAAATCTGTTTTTTCTTTGTTTTCACAGAAACGGAGATACGAAAATCAGAGATTGTTCAAGGAAATTCATCTATCACTTTGCAAACAGACAGTTCCTTCACAACAGTATCAAAATGGAACTGGTTTGCAATTCTAATTCAAACTAAGTAAAGTATTCGCTACCTAACTGGTTGAAGTAGAGTTGCATCAATACACCCACACTTTATACCTGCAGGGATTAATTTTTTGATTATTTAAAACACTCTATCATTTACCATGTCCTACCATAAAATAGGCGATAAATTGGCAACACAGGTATGTTCAAAGAAGAAAATATAATTACAAAAACATTTCCACTAACAACAGAATTTATCCAATGATCATGAAGAAATACAGCTTGATTCGAACAGTAAGTATCACTTTGCTATCATTATATTACCACAATTGCCTTTAATTATACTAACATTTTAGACATGTCATCCCAAGCATATGTAGTGGCTGATTTTGAAACTCCATACACTCATCAGGGATCTAATTATGGTGACAATGAAATTGGTAATAGTTCCCAAACATATCAACAACTGGCTCCTACCACAAAATCTTCACACATTTTCCAAATCAATTATTATCAACAATATTTTGACCTTGATACTGATACTTTTTTCATGAAAATCTTGAGAGCCTTAAATCCGTTGAACAAATCATTTTCTGCAACATCTGACGAAAATCAATCAACAGAGTTATATGGCTTTTTCTGGATTACTGGAACTCTCATTTTTTTGATGTTTGTAAGTGCTACAGGTTCGAATAATCTTCACTCATGGATTCACCCTGGAGATAAAGATAATTCTGGGTATGAATATCTGTTTGATTTACTTTCTTATTCTATTGGTTTATTTTACGGATACAATATTGCTATTCCACTTTTACTTTACGTTGTTACTACTTGGTTATATAAGTTTCCAAATGTTTTACCATTGACTGAAATGATATCTATATACGGATACACCAATATCCTTTGGGTTCCAATTACACTTATAAATTTATTCATTGCCATTCTTGTTAGTGAAAAGCATAAATTATTCTTAAACTTATTAGAATGGATCATTGTCATTCTCAGTGGATTTGTAACAGGTGCTAGTAACCTTAGCAAAATAAGTCCTTTGATACAAAAAAACACATTACAGCTTGCTGAAGTGAATCCGCAAATAGATTCGAAGAAACTTCACATCACTCTTATGGGTGCATTGGTTTTAGTTCACCTTGGTTTTACTATTGTAGTCAAAGTTTTATTTTTCGGGTTTAAAACTAAATAAACAGATTTAGAAAGATATATTATAAGAGATTTACGAATCGAAGTTTTCAAAATTTTTACCCTAAATGTAATCTTATATACTGTTTGCCATAATTTCGCAGCAACGACTCTCCTTCATTATAAATTTACCTCAGATTTACATTAATTTTCGTGTGCCCTAGTTGTGTGCACAAACCAGACCTGTATATAATTAAAAATTATCTATTAAATAGTTGGAAATTGCCAAAAAATTTTTTTCCTTAACACATCTTTCTCTAAATTTGACGGCTGGCCCGTCAAAAGGCTACTTTTTTGATACTAGCTTTTTTGTAAAAGGTATGTTTTAGAACAAAGGAGCTATGTTATTTTAATTCAAATTTTGCTAAGATTATTTGCATTTACCAATTGTTCCAACTGAATGATCCGTGTTGACAACTGCATTATCGTTAAGTTTCAGCCTTGTATGAGCTTAAATTTGACTAATATAACATGTTCCATTTTATCTATTTTGATCGCTATAGTTAAGAACTATTACTAACAAATTAGGTATGTGATATTCAAGAGAATAACTTTAGATATCTACAATTTTTTATATGAAGATACTCGTGACCGGGCGGACATATTGTACCTCGTTTATCCCTTCTTTGTACAATAAGGGAAGGAGTCGCAGCTCTGTGTACAAGTTGAGCTGTTGATAAATGGGGGTTGATGATAGGTCTTTTACTGATTATAAAATTGTATTCATTTGAAATTTTAAACTTAGACCATAACTAACATCCAGGATTTGCATCAAGTTAATATTGAAGTGGCTTTTCTTTTTTTTTTCTTTATTGTCAGACGAAATCATAATAGTTATTATTAAATAGATGTTCATTATACTATGATGATTTTTTCATTCACACTGTACTAGAAGTTTCTGCTTCGGTGACTACAAAACCAAAAAAACTGATTTAATGAATCTGATGTATTGATGAACTTTATATATGAATAATAACGATATTCAATAAATTAAGTTGTAGAAATTTGTAGCAAATCTAACCCACTAATAATAGTACATCTGAAAGTGCATCTACATATTTCATTACGCTTATTTATATAATTAACTACTTCAAGTATGAACCTTTGTGTATAATACCCATATTCAACCGTAAAGTATATATATGCCATTAAAAAAATTACCTAAGGAAAGATTGTTTGTTTTTCATACTGTATATGACCTGATCTGATAAATCTTATTTTCTCAATTTTCAATAGGTTAAATTCAAAAAAAAAACCATCACAACTAAAGTGAAAGGTTTTGAACCTGAAAACTCGTAAATTCATGAAACTATTTGGCTACCTTCTGCTAATACATAGGCAGAGGTTTTTTTTCAGATGGAATAGAACGCATGGAAACATAATTTCACTGAGTATAAATCTCACTACATATAGAAAGTTAAGCAATTCGAGAAGAAGGAATAACCAAGTTTCCAAAAACTCAAAAGACATCATAAATCATAAATCAATTACTGGTATCCATGAACATGCTATTGAAGTGGATGATATTGACAATATTTTGAAAAAGAATCCGAAAACCGAGGTAGAAGACATATTCAATGCATTTATTTCCCTATTAGAAAATGTTAATCAAAGAAGTATAAAAGTGCAAGACGCTAAAATGCTCAAAGTTCGAAAAATATGGAGTGCAGTGTTTTCAATCTCAAATAATAGACCTGCAAATGTAGTCCGTTTACAAGAAATGCTTTACCCTTACAAAGATATATATGTGAATATGCTTTTCAATCATGCAAGGTATGATTTGTACTTGGAGGATGTCAAACCATTGTACGAGCGAAATTCTATTTTCAAATCTGCTTTGCCATCGATAAGTGAAAAAGCTTTTATTATGTCCGAGTTTCAGATATCATCAACTGGTTTTTATCATGTAAATGAGGAAAAAGTCTTATCACTGATTACAAATGGTTCGAAAGATGAAAGTAGGCAAATACTAATAACAATTTTTAAAAAGAGGTATTTATTTACGCCGAAAGAAAATCACTTAGATGCCGCAAAACTATTTTTGAGAGGTATGATGACATTAAATGACTTACTGGATTTCACTTTAACTAAAACACCTATTTACCGTCAATCTTTTTTAATGATGCAACAGATTTCTGAAATTTTACCATTTATTAGAGATTTCTTTTCTGAAAGAAACGCTCCAAATTTTTACTTAAGTACTCTTTCTATTCTACAAACACTTCTGTCGCAAGTTCATCATTACGATAAAATAATGAATATATGGAAAGAAAAAGTTAGGTTTGATCAGGAACATCGAGAATTGAACTCGTTGAAAAGCTCAGATCTAACTATAACAATGCAAGCATGTCTCGATGCTGGTCATATTCAAGACACTTTGGAACTATACAATGGTTGGAAGCATTTACATGATGACTCTCAGATCACAATTCTATTAAAGGTGGCCGAAAAAGAAAGGAATTGGTCCATCTTACAAGAACAATTTGAAGATATGTACGGAAGGGGAAATTTGCCGCATTTAGTACATTATGGTATCGTAATGAACGCATTAGCGTCGATTGGGGCTAAAGATGAAACTATATTGTTATTTGAACAATTAATCGAAAGAAAATTTGTTCCTGATAAATTATCAATCACTGCAGTCATCAATGCCTATCTATTTTATTCTGAATACGAGGAAGCTTCTGCATTTCAAAATAAATGGTCCTTGGATGAAAGTGAATTCGTATATTCACTTTGGTTTAAACATTTTAGCATCCACTCTCAGTTGGATAAGGCAATTGAATGGTTTAACAAGGCAAATGACAAATTCAAAAAAACTGGGATAGTTCTTCTAACTCCAGTTTCCATTATTCAGTTATTAAAATTAACAAAAGATCATTACGCACTTGCTCAATTTCTTAAAGTATGGGAAGTTGCAAAAGCTATGAGATTGGTTGACATTAAAGTCTATCGTGAAATGATTGTTGGTTGCACTAAATTGAATCTTTTTGAATTAGCCGAAGAGATAAGCAACCAATTTCATGAAATCAATGAACACCCTGCCACTAGTGGTATAATCTATGCTGCTCAATTAAAGAATTTAAAAGCATGGCAATTGAACACCGAAGGATCTTCTAATAGACATCAGATCTTTAAAAATATAAGAAAGGTTTTCAAAAGATACGAAGGACGAAATATAATTGCTCTGAATGCATGGCATGCAGAAGTCATCAAATACCATTTGAGTAATAATCAATTAAACTTGGCGGAAACGGAATTAAAAAAAATCATACATTTTCATTATTCAATTTTGTCAGAAAAACATTTCCATCCATTTATGAAATTCTTCAATCAAAGGAAAACTGTTGTTGATGCTAACAAAGTATTGGAAATCTTTAAACAAATGAACAAACTCAAAGTACCCGTTACCATACAATCCTATAAATACTTGATGGATGCTTTACTATTACTTGATATCAAAAATGGTACTGGGTTCAGAAATTCGACAAATCTATTGGAAGCTATCTATAAAATGTATGACTTCACCTTACCAACCTCCACACCGAGTCTGCAACAACACAAGAAAGTACCACCAGAAATAACTCTCCAAAACTCAAAGATACTAGGTGCGATTACTAGTAGTTATATAAGGAAATCTCATGATTTTTACTATAATGGTGATGAGTTGCTACTCTCCTTCATAAATCAAGTACAACAAATTGGAGGAACGAATATCTTGCAAACAATGATACACTCTCTTTATAAAACGGTATTACCATATTATCTTCAAAAACCAGGCTACGATAGCAAATCACTAGTTGAAAGTGTCTTAAAAGATATATCGAGAAGTTTAGACCAATATATCAATGAGTATAAAGAAAAAGTCAGTAAAACCAACATCAGAATTTCCCCAGAGTTGAATGATAGCTTTGCATACTTTCTTAAAGCTAAAATTGATCACTTGGAGCAAGATGGTTTATCCGATAAAGATCTTGAAACTTTACAATTAGTGAACAAATACCCAATTAAATACAAACGTGATTTTTTACATCAAGTTGCTTATGATTTGCTAAGCTTGAACAATAATTTAGGTCTCAAAGATTGTTTAGAATTAGTTGAGAATAATTTGATTGCTGGTAATCAAATTTCTTTAGCGAATCACTTTGCTAAATTAAACCTATTAAAAAAGTTATTCTTTTATGAAATGAGTCTTGACTCTGAATATAGAAATCAAATTGCTTATAAGCCTTTACTTGCATATTATGGAATTAGTTTTAGAGAAGTTTTAAAAGAAGCAAATGAAGTACAATATAACAACTTGGAAAACGACTTGAAAAAAGCTTTGAAAAATTACACGGAAAAGTATTCAATGAGAAATCCTATAAATTTGCTGAATCTTATTGAAAATAAACGACATTTTTTTCTTTTCAAAGATTTAGCTACTGGAGATGCATATGCTAACTTTAAGCTAATTGGAAAATTGATTAATGCTATGAAGAATTTCTATCCGCACAATAAACAAACAGTTTTTGAATGGATGTCCTCTTACCAGGAAACAATTGAAACTTTAACACAACTAGCTAAAAGACAGTATGTTGAAAAACTGTTCATGAACAAAATTGATAAAATAGTTCCTCGAAGAGCTAATGATAGAGGAATTGAACCATATGAAATGAAAAAATCAAGAATTATTAGAGCCATATCTATTGGAAAAATGGACGACTGGGCTGACATTAATTGAAATAATATACTTAACATCAGTAAGTTTAATCATACCATTCAAATACTTTGAAATGACAGTATGTTCTCTATAAATGGCTTCGTTCAATGAAGCAGGTTGAAGGTGAACATCCTTATAAAATTTTACACACCTAAAGTGCCACCCATACTTAACATAAATTTAAAACACTACTTGTAAATATATAATTTATAGATATCCACACGCAATTAGCATCTTTTAATACACGCATTTATAATCAACCACGTAATTTCATGGACGTAATTTTTATCATTTTCCTTTGGCATTACTTTCCTTCATTGGAAGAGAAGCAAATTGGAACTCACCAATCGATCCAGTTTCTCCATATACAAGAGGACCAACCCAAGGTTGTATGTTCCATTCCAATTTTACTACAGCATTTCTTTCTCTAAATGACTTTTCTACATCCCAAACTGAATATTTACCCCTTTGACCTTTCAAGTTTATTTTTGCATCTTCCTTTGATGTAATGATTTTATCCCAATAAGTAACCTTGTTGGAGGAACCCTCACTTTTACCTGGGTATTCAGCAGTCAAATATACGAAAACTTGTTTAGTATTCCAATTAAACAAGGGAGTCAAATTAGCGTCTAAGTCAAATATAATTTTCAGATTTTCCTTTGGCTTCTTATTAATAGAACCATAGTTGAAGGAATATTTTAAATTGGCCAGTGGCTTTATGTTAGAAATGGAAGTAGTAGAGATCAGCCATGCATTCGTGAAATATAATTGAAGCCACGATATTGCTATTATAATACCACAAGTCACACAAATGGCGGATAAAGCTTGATTGGAAACCACTTGGAACCGAGTAATTAGATTGAACATATTTATTGTACTTGGACAAAGTTTGGTTTGAACACCTTTCAATTGCAAAAACTAAATACAGGATTCGACTATAAAATTAATATCGCGAAAGATCAAATAGAGGAAAGATCAAATAGAGGAAAGATTATGAAATTATTAATTAACTAATATTCATGCAACTATAAATTAATTACTTTATACATAAAAGTAAATATGATTTACTGTTGTTTTAAGTACTCTTGGTATAATTTACTCTGTTGCTGCTGCTGCTTGGAAAGTTTTTTTCTCATACTCTTAGATATTTCCTCCCCTTTAGCATCTTTCAATGGCAAACCTTCATCATCCCATTCTGAATATAATGCAGTATCTTTAAACATTTCTACTGGGTTTATTTTCATTTTTTCTAACCTTTCCTTTTCCTTGGCAGCAGCGGCAGCAGCCTGAAGTTCTCTCTTGCGTTGCTTATCCAAAACGGCCTGTTCCTTGGCAGCTTGTTGTTTGATCAATTCTTGTTGTTCTTGAGCATTCAAGAACTTAACCAATGCAGGTAATTTATTTGGGCGATCATCTAAGGAAACTCCAATTTTAATAAGCTCACTTCTAATATTGTCACAAGCCAGTAAAATCTTGGAATACTCCTCCTTGTCTATAGCCAAATTTCTTACGTTGTCACGGAATTGGGATAAAGCTTTTACATATGGCATAGCAACATCTTCAGCATTACTTGAAGTTGATTCATTAGTTCCTTCAGTTTCTGACCATCCTAAATTATCCAGTCTAACTTCAAAACCCAAGATGCTTAATATTTTGGTGATCCATGTAGCAACAGCAATCAAAGGTTCCAATTTTACTTCAGTCTTTTCTTGAGCAGAAGTTTGAATATAGTTATTAGTTTTGGAAACCAATTCAATCATACTACGCAAAGCCTGAGGAGTAGATAAATTATCACAGAAAGCCGCATTTACTTCATCTTGACAAATTTCTAAATCTTTAAATAATTGCTTTTCTCTATCATTTAACTTTTTGGAAACAAATTTTCCTTCGTTCAAAGAGTGCTTGTAATCGTTGTTTAAAGCACGAACAGTAGTGAAAAATTTTGAAAATGTTGATTCCCAAGACTTAACTTCTTTAATTAAACTATCTTTAAAATCAATAGTTTTTTCCCAGGCAGTCATAGCGAAAACAAGTCTAAGTTGTCTACTAGTAAAACTCTGGAAAGCTTCTTGAATAGTGATAAAATTCTTTAATGATTTAGACATCTTTTGGCCTTGGATATGTAAATGTCCATTATGAAGGAAATAATTGACCCATTGCTTATTGTCAAAGTAGGCTTCAGATTGGGCAATTTCATTATCATGATGAGGGAAACACAAATCGACACCACCGGAATGAATGTCAAAAGTAGAGCCTGCTATGTCAGATGCCATCACTGAACATTCAATGTGCCATCCTGGTCTCCCTGGACCCCATGGAGAATCCCAAGCAGGCTCACCTGGTTTGGAACCTTTCCACAATGCAAAATCAACTGAACTTTTTTTAGTTTCTTTACCAGTAGTAAGAGAACCTTCTCCATCATCAATCAAAGACATGTCACCTTTGTTCCATGGCTGTAACTTAGCATAAACGTGATTAGGACTGTTTTCAAACTTTACAGTATCAAAATAAACAGATCCATCACTTGTGGCATAAGCGTATCCGTTTTCAACAATTTTTTCAACAAAAGCAATAATGTCTGGAATGTATTCAGAAACACGAGTGGTGATTGTAGGAGGTAAGACATTTAACTTTTGCATGTCTTCATTATATTTGTTTTCCCAATAACTTGGTAAACTTTTGAAAATTGAAGGGTCAGTAACAGAGCTACCTAGATTTTTATCTAAAAATGGCATAACCACTTCTTTAACATTTGCTTTGAAATCTTCTATAGATGGTTTGGTGGATTCAAAAATAGCTTTGCTTGCATCTTTGATAGCTTTGACAAACATTGGGAATTTTGGGTTCTTGACTGTTTCAGCAGCAGCATCTAATGCGTCAATTTTAGAAACAACCTCTGATAATTTTTGGTTTTCAAATTGAGGGAAATTTTTATCCACATAAGCTTTCAAAGATTCGGTAGCTAAATTGATCAATTCTGGTTCAATTGTTTGATATTTCAGCAACACTTCACGATCATAGAGATACTCATGACGAGCTGCAATAATGATTTTGTCATCAATATCAGTGACGTTTTGAATGAAATTTACATTGTATCCAAAATATTCCAGCAAAATTCTTCTGTTAATATCAGTAGAAACATAGTTTCTGGCGTGTCCCATGTGGGAATGCGTATAAACTGTTGGTCCACAGGAATACCAAGTAATATGATTTGGTTTTATAGGTACAAACTCAGTTTTAGTACGAGTTAATGAGTTGTACAACTTCAAAACCGGAGCGGAAGATGGTGCCTGAGGGAACCATTCAGGTTGAACAGCAACTTTCTTGTCAGAGGCGTTATGTGACATTCTTTTTACTACTTGACCTGTTTTCTTGAAATGTTTTAGCATACGCTACAACAACGACCACAAAAAAAATATTTGGTCTAACTATATGCATGAACACGATGGATGACTCAATTGACACCTTAAGGTTCATTATTTTTAAAAAAAATTAATGGACGAGATCGGAATCGAACCAATGACCTTTTGCTTGCAAGGCAAACGCGCTACCAACTACGCCACACGCCCTTAATATACTATGAAACTTTACTGATAATATGAAGCTACTATAATAAAACCTTAATCTAATATTCAAAAATAATTGTTTTAAAAAAATTATGGACGAGATCGGAATCGAACCAATGACCTTTTGCTTGCAAGGCAAACGCGCTACCAACTACGCCACACGCCCATTATGTTTTAATCTAGTGTAGATAAAAAGAAAGAGGCAGGAAGACATATTCTTTAGCTGAATAGTATTACTGGATTTTTTAAATCATGGTGATAATATATAGTTAATAGTCATATAACTACTGATGAATTATTAATATTATGCGAGCTTAATAAATTTATGGATTTAATAAACTAATAGGTATTGAATAAAAGGTCTCCTTTGAATTCCTCATGAAACGGTTGCAAATGGGGCCTCAATTACTATGCCCTGCAGAAAGGTGCGATGAGATGATGCGAAATCCGTAAATTTCGAATTTCCTCAATCTTATTGTTAAGCAAGAAGACGTTATGAAAACAGCTTCCACAGCGGCATCAGCAGCTTATCTTGATGAGAATACCTCATGGAAAGATCTTAATTTAGATCCAAGATTGCTTCAATCTATTGAGCATATGGGTTTCTCACGACCCACCCTTATTCAATCAACTTCCATCCCATTAGCATTAGAAGAAAAGAGAGATATTATCGCCAAAGCATCTACTGGTTCAGGTAAAACGGCAGCATATGCAATTCCTCTCATTCAAAATTTATTGAAAAATGAATACCTGGGTATATCTGGTATTATTTTGGTTCCAACTAGAGAACTTGCTAATCAAGTCACTCAAGTTATGGAAAAATTAATTGTTTACTGCCAAAAGAAAATTAATGTCATTAATTTGTCATCCAATTTATCTGATCAAGTTTTGAATTCTTTATTATTGAATAAACCCGAGGTTTTAGTATCGACACCCTCAAAAATTATTCAAGTCTTAGAGAAAAATGTTAAAAATGAATTAATCAATTTATCGAGTGTCAAATATTTAACTATCGATGAAGTTGATTTGGTTATATCCTTTGGTTATTTGGAAGATTTACAAAAATTAGAGGCTTTTTTACCTCCAAAAAAAAATTTACAAACATTTATGATGTCTGCTACTATGAACGATGATTTAGAAGATTTAAAGAAAAAATTTTGCTCCAAACCAGCCATTTTAAAACTCAATAATGACACTGCTACTCAAAACCAATTAGTTCAATTTTATGCTCGAACTACTGAATTTGATAAATTTTTACTTGCATATGTGATCTTTAAGTTAAGATTAATTCAGGGCAAAACTTTAGTTTTCGTGAACAACATCGATAGAGGTTATAGATTAAAGTTGTTTTTGGAACAATTCGGTATTAGATGTTGTATTCTCAACAGTGAATTACCTATTAATTCAAGAATTCATATCGTAGAAGAATTCAATAAAAATGTTTACAATTTATTGATTGCTACCGATGACACTAATACTACAGCCATTGAAATGGACGAAGAAGAAGAAGAAGAAGGAGAAAAAGAAGTAAATGAAAATAAAACCCTGACTAAAGATACAAATTCAGAGTCCGAAAAGCAAGAACCTAAGAAACAAAAGAAAAAAGTAAAAACTGATTCTGAATATGGTGTATCAAGAGGTGTTGATTTCCAAAATGTAGCATGTGTGCTTAATTTTGATTTACCAACAACTTCTAAAGCTTACATTCATCGTGTTGGTAGAACTGCAAGAGCTGGAAAATCAGGTATGGCTTTATCCTTTATCATCCCAAATAAAGAAGTAGGAAAGCATAAAGTTGCTACTCTTTCAAGCGCTATCAAAGATGAAAAAGTTTTGCGTCGTATAACCAAACAGCAATCCAAAAATGGATTTGAATTGAAGCCTTATCAATTTGATATGGAACAAGTAGAGGGATTTAGATACAGAGCAGAAGATGCTTTCAGAGCTGTCACCCAAGTTGCTATACGTGAAGCTCGTATCAAAGAATTGAAAAGTGAATTAATCACTTCGGAAAAATTGAAAAGATTCTTTGAAGAAAATCCAGAAGATTTAGCAAGTTTAAGACATGACAAAGAATTGCATCCATCAAGAGTTCAATCACAATTGAAAAGAGTTCCTGATTATTTGTTACCAGCAGCTGCCAGAGAAGATAAGAAAAAGATTGGGTTTGTTCCATTTCACAAAAATAAAGTTCACAAGAATAGGAAGAAGAGGCCTTCGGGAAAAAAGAATGATCCTTTGAAATCATTGAAAAAATAAGTATATATTATTTACTATCTTAATAAAAATCTATATCAAGTCTTGGGACCAAATATTTCTAATTTATTTTAAATTATATTCAATTTATTACTTCCGCCTCCCTTTAATTAAACATAAGTACATCTGTCTATCTATCTATTAGTTCTCTTTGTTGTCTAGTACTTCTTTCTCTTTTATATTTGAATCACCATTTATTTGCTCTTCTTGTTTCTTCTTGGCATTTGAAAGTTTTGCCAATTTTGTTAATATCTTGAATTCCTTTTTGTAACATTCGTACCACAGTTTCAGTGAAAAATTCTTGTCGTTTATATTTTTCATACTCATATTGCTTGCTCTATTAAATAACGATTCTCCATTGGAATTGTTGGTAAATGCCAGATGCGAAAGTTCCCATTGATTCAATCGTTGCTTTAAAACTTTTTCAGATACGGGATGGTTACTATCCAAATTCGAATTGAAAAGAATGTAATACTGATTATAACGAAGCTCTAATTGTAATCTAGTTCCTGTAGTTGGTAAGTTAATATTTGATAATTTTTCCTTTAATCTAGGTGTGTTCAAAGAACTGAAATCTAACTTCGGCAATTTTTTGATATTATCTTGACCATTGCCTTTTGCTATTTCCTTTTGATAAGATCCATCCGGTCCAACAAGTTTACTCTTCGATTCAATGGAAGAGCTGCGGCTTACGTTTTGAGACAGGAAAAATGATGAGATCCCACTCTTTCTTTTCTTATTATTGGATATGCTTATTACTGAAGATGATGACCTTTTATTATTATTAATATTATTATCATTATCATTATTATGATTATTATTATCACTATTGTTATTATTATCATGAGGTTCAGATGCCATCGATGAATTTGCTAAACAATTGTCTATATGGGATGTTTGGAGTCTATTAGCAGACATCATCTTGGAACAAATAGGACATTGGACAACCTCATCTCTAGTGGGCATTGCTGCTTTTTCAGAAACAGACTTTAAGTTTGTATCATGATTATATTCATCATCAGAAGATATTTCTATAACAACATTTCCAGTACCATTTTGATTATGCTTGGGAGATTCCTTGTTCGGTGGTATAAGACGCAATAAATTTGCTCTAAGCTTCGAAAAGCAAACTGCAACTTCTTCTAGTTGTGCATTTTTCTTTAAATTACTCTCATATTGCTCAGATCCACACAAGGGGCAATGACTGTCAGATACTAAACATTCTCTTATACATTGGGAGCAAAATGTATGATTGCACCCAGTGATTACAGGTGCTCTGAAAAACTCTTTGCAAACAAAGCAACGTAATAGACCATCTAACTGTGAGAGCTCTGGAAGTTGAGTTTTTTGCCAGTCTGTGGGATCTGTAACGTTTTCCAAATTCCGACTAAATTGATTAAAAGCCATAATTAAAATTGTGATGGCGTTTCCTATATATAATTAAAGTGGAAGGTAAGCATGAATGTGTAGTATTTTTCAGAAAAGAAAGAACATAATGACGCGCAATCTAACAGCAACTTTATATCTTATATAAACCCATATTAAGAAAGTACACTACATAAATTTGGAAAACGAAACATTTCATTTAAATTTATATATTTACTAGTTAATATTACAGATTAACTTTTTTTATAGTATCTATAATTCATCATGAGCTTGATCTGTAGCTTTGGCCACTTTCTTTCTCACAGTTTTAGTGATTCTTTTAGTTCTTTTAGATTTAGTTTTTTTTGCAACTTGGCTCAGCGTGGCCGTATCAGAAATTGAAGAACTAATTGGCTCTTGAACCACATTGTTCATCGGCTTCGCACCTGCAGGTACTGAGCTATCTTTGCCGTTGATATTAGTATGTGGAGCAGCCATTGGTTGTGCATTGTCAACATTTTCAACTGAAGCAGGTTCATACACTTTATTACTTGATATTTCATCAATATGCTTTTGAGCTGTTTGCTTAACATTTTCCACAATCTCCGCAATATCTTCTGCCCCTGGAACACCATTGTCTATCACGCTAATAACTTTTGCGGCTTTCTTAATTGGTTCAGGTACAAGATCATCTTTTAAATCAAGACTCTCTTTATCTCCCCCAGAAACAGCACTTTTGATTGAATCAAGTGCTCCAGCTACAGAATCCTTTATAGAGTCCGATACACCACTGTATACATTCTGAGCCATGTTCTTCATAGGTTCAACATTTTCTTTAATTGAATCTCGAATGACTTTTTTCTCAGAATTCAGATCGGCATTGTCTTCAAATTTGTCAGAGATATCTTCAATGTTTTGTGGAATTTCATTTTTAACAAAATCACCAGCCTCTTCGTAAACACTATGAGTGCCTTCATAAATTTCTTGAGAATTTTCTTCAGCAGAAGCTGCAATTTTGCCGTGAACATTTTGTGCACCTTGATAGGCATCATTTGCTATACTTTTAACTGATTCGTAACCATTTTGAACATTCTCATAAGCTTGACCCGCAGAATCTTGGATAGTTTTAGCTAAGTTATCGTATGCATTTTCGGCACTCTTATAATTAGATTCAACTGCAGTCTTTACAGAATCAGTAGCATCAACAAAAGCATCTTGCGCATGATCATGGGAAGCTTCTGCGGCCTCTTTAAGAGTACTTGCTGCATCATTGTAAATACTTTCAGCATTATCATAAGCATTTTCAGCTACTTCATTGACAATATCGGCAGCATTGCTATAATAAGTTTGTGCGTTATCATAAGCATTCTTGGCAGCTTCATTGACAGTATTGGTAGCATCCACGTAGATATTTTGAGCATTACTATAAGCATTTTGAGCAGAATCTTTGGCGATACTGGCTGCGTCAATGTAGACGCTTCCAGCACTTTTCACAGATTCAGCAGCACTACCATAATAATCTTGGGCACCATCATAAGCATTCTTAGCAGCTTCATTGATAGTACTAGCAGCATCCATGTAAACATCCTGGGCATTACTGTGAGCACTTTGGGCAGAGTTTTTGGCGATACTGCTTGCATCAGTATAGATGCTTCCAGCATTATCACCAACACTATTAGCAGCACTTTTAACAGATTCAGCAGCACTACCATAAAAGTCTTGAGCACCATCATAGGCATTTTTAGCGGCTTCACTTACAGTATAAGCAGCATTACCATATGCAGCTTGTGCACCATCATATGCGTTCTGAGCAGAATCTTTGGCGATACTGGCAGCATCAGTGTAGATGCTTCCAGCATTATCACCAACACTATTAGCAGCACTTTTAACAGATTCAGCAGCACTACCATAATAGTCTTGAGCACCATCATAGGCATTTTTAGCGGCTTCACTCACAGTATAAGCAGCATTATCATATGCAGCTTGTGCACCATCATATGCGTTCTGAGCAGAATCTTTGGCGATACTGGTGGCACCAGTGTAGATGCTTCCAGCATTATCACCAACACTGTTAGCAGCACTTTTAACAGATTCAGCAGCACTACCATAATAGTCTTGAGCACCATCATAGGCATTCTTAGCAGCTTCATTGATAGTACTAGCAGCATCCATGTAAACATCTTGGGCATTACTGTAAGCACTTTGGGCAGAGTTTTTGGCGATACTGCTTGCATCAGTGTAGATGCTTCCAGCATTATCACCAACACTATTAGCAGCACTTTTAACAGATTCAGCAGCACTACCATAATAGTCTTGAGCACCATCATAGGCATTTTTAGCGGCTTCATTTACAGTATTAGCAGCTTCATTCACGGATTCAGAAGCACTACCATAATAGTCTTGTACACCATCATATGCTCTTTGAGCGGAATCTTTGGCGATACTGGCTGCATCAGTGTAGATGCTTCCAGCATTATCACCAACACTATTAGCAGCACTTTTCACAGATTCAGCAGCACTAGCATAGTAGTCTTGTGCACCATCATGAACACTCTTAGAAGTATCCTTTATGGCACCAGGAGCACCAGCATATGCACTTTGAACATATTGGTAGACATTCTTAGCAGCTTCATTGACAGTATCAGCAGCATTACCATAATAATCCTGTGCACCATCATAGGCATTCTTAGCAGCTTCATTGACAGTATCAGCAGCATTACCATAATAATCTTGTGCACCATCATAGGCACTCTTAGCAGCTTCATTGACAGTATTAGCAGCATTGCCATAATAATCTTGTGCACCATCATGAACACTCTTAGAAGTATCCTTTATAGCATCAGGAGCACCAGCATATGCACTTTGAACATATTGATAGGCATTCTTAGCAGCTTCATTGACAGTATCAGCAGCATTACCATAATAATCCTGTGCACCATCATAGGCATTCTTAGCAGCTTCATTGACAGTATCAGCAGCATTACCATAATAACCTTGTGCACCATCATAGGCATTCTTAGCAGCTTTGTTGACAGTACTAGCAGTATCTACGTAAGCATTTTCAGCATTATTGTAAACACTTTGAGCCCCCTCGTACGCGTTTTGCGCCGATGCCTTTGCAGACTCAACAATAGAATCATCCAGTTGATCGGAATTCCCTGCAACCTTTTTGATAGATTCAACTACTTGGTCCACATAGCCAGATTTTGAGTTGTCAACATGTTCAGCGCCCTTTTCTGCTGAGTTCAAGATATTACGGACTTTTTCGCCCATTAAATTTGCTGCTACAAACTCTACTGCAGGTTCAGCATAATCTTTGATTTTTTCACCTAATGAATTATCCTCACCATGATTAACTTTATCATCTTCAGCAACTTCTGAATAAGCACGATCATTTGAAAAATCTTTAGCTTCATCTTCATCTTCAACTACTTCAAATTCTTCATGTCCTGGTTGAGAAGGTGGAGCATTAGTTCCTACATCGGCCGCCCGTTGACTAGTACGAATGACCATTTCTGGGGCTTCAGGAATTTCAATTTCAAATTCTTCTGGCTCACCGGATGTTTGAACCAACCTTTCCAGAGAAACAAATTCAACAGAAGTGGGCTCAACAGTCAACTCAGCGGTTGATTCATCCAAATGCAGAGAGCTAGCGGCAAAAGAATTACTACTTTCGATCATGGTTTTAGTATTGCCATATTCATTAAATTCGGTTAAGCTACCAGCATAATCTTCATCCATTGAGAAATAACCTGGCTCATTGTCGGTCAAATTTTCGTCTTTTAATTTCATTTTAACAAAATCCACTCCTTGATTACTGTACTTCCCTACTAATTCTAAGCCCCGATTAAAATAAATACTTGCTACCTGATAACCTTGTTTCAGGTAAATTTTGGAATATTCTAAACTTTTTTCCAAGTGTCCACTCTCATGAGCTTTTTGCATACCAAAAGAAAATAAGACTGCAAGTAAAATCCATAAAATGTAGTTGAATAACGTTCCCACAGATGAACGACCCTGAGAAAATTTTGGAGAAAATTTGAAAACAACTAAAGTACTGGCGGCACTAACCGTAGCCAATGAGTTACCATTGGGAGAAAAGCTAACACCAGTGATTGAGAATTTATGAACTTTTTTAAAGAATTTAAGGGTTTTGAAGTCAGACAACCTAAGAATTGTTAATGATTCATCATTACCAGCAAGAGCAATAAGATCCAGAGCAATGGAAATGTCAAATGAGGGCACACCTTTAACTTTTGTTGATACAACAACTTCTTTTGTCAATTTTCTTTCTTCAATAGAGTATTGAAGGAGACTGATCCCTTTATTATTTTTGAGTACAGCAGCTATTATCACGTTAGTGTTATCAATAAATTTAACCTTGGCAAGTTTATACTTTGACAAAACCGAAGTAAGTGCCGCATTACCGCTTGATGTAGAAATAATATTCCCAGTAACAGTAGATACAGTTTCAATAGTGGAATTAGTAACGTAACATAACGTTTTTCCATCATCATCTGGACTCAAGTCAAAATCCTTGATTTCTTGACCATCCTTAACTGAGTGCTTAACCTTTGCAACCAACTCTTCTGGATCAAAAATTAAAATTTGTGATGGAAGGCTCGATGTCATAAGACATCCTACAGTCCCATGAGATGACAACTTAACAAACTTTGGGTATTCCGCTATGTCAGCACATTCTTCTTCTAATTGAGCTGCATCAAGGAATCTAAGATGTTCATCTTTACTGTAGATATACTTTCTCAAATTATTGTTTATATTCATAGACTTAATCAATTGACTAGATTGATTACAACCAATGAAAACAGAAATAGATCCTTCACTATTTGGGTATCGTGTAATATCCATACACATAGGAGAATCTTCGTTTTTGGGTAATTGAATTTCTCTAAACTTTTGCAATATTTTACTTTTATCATTTTGCTTGAACAGACATTTCACAGCTGTAATTTTATTGGGGATTCCATGATTACCTTCACCACCACCCCCTGTCACTATGACAGTCTTGTTGTTAACAAAGGTAGTTGCATATATAGGATAACCTACATCCAATTGTGGACTTTGCTTTACGGCCATCTTTGAGTACAAATTAACACGCAATCAAACCTAGGAAATGTTTTGAAGTGTTCCCGCGACTGCATATACATTTTATAGAACGGAGTATAAAGATGTTTAAATAAGGCAAAGAAAATAGATAATTGCTGCCTTCAATAGTATTGAAATGCACAATTCAATAACATGCATTGTTATGGACTTAATTAAAGTTTAATACGCCTCCTTAGTTTAGCATATATTATTAAAAAAAAAAAAAAGTCATACTTGTTCTATTAGATTGCTTGCTATGGACTTTGCATTTATTGGCAACCAAGTTCCTTAATATTCTTTAAGCTTATTTGGTATATAGATTGCCAATGCATATACAGGATATCATTTTAAAGAAAAGTATGAGGGGAAATTAAGGTTTTTTTTTTTTAATTTTATTTTTGTTGTCAAGTCCAACTATTGGACCAATTTATCAATTAATCAATTGATAAAAATAATTATAACAAGGTCAATGCCAACTGTTTTATCGATATCTTCACACGTCGTACATGGATATGTTGGTAATCGGGCGATGGTTTTTCCACTAGAATATTGTGGTTGGAATGTAGACATATTAAACACGACAAACTACTCAAATCATCCCGGGTATGGTAAATTCAAAGGAACTAAGTTAGGAACGCAAGAAGTGGAGGATCTATTCCAAGGACTTGGAGAAATCTTAGATCTTAAAATTGAATATGATATGATAATTACCGGTTATACACCATCAGAATATGTTCTTGATATAGTTTATAGTCAAATACTGGATATTTTGGCTTATAATCGAGGTAGTATATGGGTAGTAGATCCAGTATTGGGAGATAACGGTAAATTGTATGTACTGGAAAAAATCATCCCTGTTTATGAGAAAATGTTAAGTAGTGGGAAAGTTACACTTACTACTCCAAATCAATTTGAATTTGAAATTTTAAGTGGAGTTAAAATAGATAATAATTGGGATAATTTGATAATAGCTATAAAACTGTTTGTTACAAAATATTCAATACCTTTTTTTGTTATATCTAGCATAGTCATGGAAATTGATGGGGATTCGCAAATGTATACGGTGGGGTACAGGAAGAACAAAGTGTTCTATTTTAAGTTATCACAAATTAAGTGCAATTTTAATGGATGTGGTGATCTTTTCACCGCTTTACTTTGTAATGCATTTTATTCCAATGGATGCGATTTAACTGTATCTGTTTTGGGTAATGTCCATCGCAAATTAAACAAAGTATTACAATATAGTTACGAATGTGAGCAAGAAATTAACCAAAATAAATTTTCGGTTGTTAAAGATTTACGCATCATTTCCCTGAGACATATATTTCTTGAAGAAGACGATTCTCATGATTTTAACGAGGTTTATATAGATTTATAGTAGAATAGTTTTTATTTTTAATCTTTTTATGATTCTATTCAAGCATTATTTTGATTTAGTTGTATTCCATAGTTTCCTTGTTTACTTTGGTATTTGCTATTCAATTTTGTTATTGGAGAAAACTTATATTCTGGCTACTAAGTTATTCCCCTCTTCAGCATTAGCAGGCAAATCAATTCTGCACATAATTTCTATTCCAAGATCTATTTTCATCTTTTTTTGTGCGCTAAAATAAAATTTCTTATCTATCTTCCCATGAAATCGTTAATTGAACACAAGCATCATAGAAATCTATTTAATCACAATAAATTTAAGTTGTTATTTATAATAGTAATTGGTTTATTTTATTATGGATTGAAATTTTTTGTAAATCCTGATGTTTTCATATCGAAAAAGCAATTCATTAAACCTATATATAATCAAATCACGAATGTTGCCACAGATGTTGCCACAGATTTCGATACAAGTATGGAAAAGGTTAATAATACCAAAGAACCACCAAAATTCTCTTTAAAGCACATTTTTCATCATGGGGCAGGCCCCGAGCATTATAAAGTGCATAAAAGATTGGATATTACTCCAGAATATTTGGCTAAACATAATCTCAATAATTTTCTAATAAATAAGGGGAAAAGATCGAATTTGCATGATAATTCGCCATTGGAAGATATATATAATGAGATGGATTGGCCAAAGTCACATGAAGATGTAAATCCTTGGACTGTAGAGCTACCAATAAAGGCTCAAAAGGAAAAAAAGAAAGCCCATAGACTTGTAGAGCGTCATACTCCAAATTTTATTGAGTCATATTTAGATTACGCCATTGAAGTAAAGGGGAATCCATCTATATTAAATAAGATTGAACTAAAATGGACAGAAGATGATATATCTGTTCCTGATGTTTACGATAAAGATACTCTTGTATCGTTGGCATTGATTTCATCAAATGCATATGTTAAAACACCTGAAAATGAAGATGAAAAGCAAAATCTGGATTGGTACGATGTTGGAGAGCCATGGCATTTAGCGGATAACAATACCGAGGGGCTTTTTGGCTGGCAAACAGATGGAATAAGAGGACATGTTTTCGTAAGTAACGATAACCAAACCGTTGTCATTGGAATCAAAGGTACTTCTGGGGCTGGACTTACAGGGACTGGAGGTGAAGAAACAGCGGTTAATGATAAAATAAACGATAACTTACTTTTTCTGTGTTGTTGTGCTAGAGTTGGATACATGTGGACTACGGTTTGTGATTGTTATGAGAAAGCTTACACTTGTAATCAAGATTGTCTTGAAAAAGAATTAATTAGACAAGATAGATATTATCTGGCGGTCGTTGATCTTTACAAGAATGTAACAAAGCTATACGATCCAGCAACTACTGATATCTGGGTCACAGGACATTCATTAGGAGGAGCATTGGCTTCACTTTTAGGAAGAACTTTTGGGTTACCAGTAGTCGCATTTGAAGCACCAGGGGAAATGTTGGCTACGAAAAGATTACATTTACCTCAACCCCCAGGTTTACCTAAATATTTAGAAAATATTTGGCACATTGGTAATACTGCAGATCCAATTTATATGGGTGTTTGCAATGGAGCTTCGAGCTCTTGTAATATTGCTGGGTTCGCCATGGAAACCGCTTGTCATACTGGCAAACAATGCATTTATGACGTGGTGGCAGATCATGGTTGGAGGGTTAGCTTGTTAAATCATCGTATTCATACGGTAATTGACGAGATTATAATGAAGTATAATGAAACTGCTCAATGTTATGATCAGCCACCTTGTCGTGATTGTTTCAACTGGCGATTTGTTAGTCACGATGATGAACTTCCGCATACCTCTACGAGTATTAAACCTACATCTACTACACCAGAAAACTCACCCACAGAAACTGTTCCTCCACAGAAATGCGTCAAGAGAACATGGTATGGGTGGTGTATTGAATGGGAACCGGTACACAATTCTTCAATAAGGGCATCACCCAAATTTCAAAATGTTTACGTTTAATGTACTGAAATGATGAAATATTATATACTCAATGGAAATACTTATATAATTACATGTAACTAAAATCTAACTTTTGACGTAGTATAGCCGCACTACTTGGCCATGCAGTATCATAATGTGTCTATTATTGCCGTTCAAATTGCATTCACACACAGCCATTTGAAGCATACGAGAGAGAAGAATCGTCGGCATTATCAAGTACAGATTAATTAATGTGTAGGATATTTATCTTTCGCAGTAACTTATTGTTTAAAAATAATTGTATTGCTAATACTTAATGCTAAAGCAATATTCAATTGTGCTTATTGTTATTTGATAACCTGGTATTTCGATGTATATAATTTGAATTAAAGGAAAAAAAAAAAACATCCCATTTTAATTTTAGATTATCAATGGGACTGTTTAAACAAAAATAATTTTCAAGTCTACGAGATAGTATTTTTCTAATGATATACCTTATATTTTATATACCTTATATTTTATAAGACAAGATTGCAAAGTAGTAGCCGTTCAAAATATGTTCATAATGTCGTCAATACAAATTACATAGCAATACTTCATAAAATGAAATGACATTATTTACTTATGTATATGACCCACCTGTACCTAAGGTAACGTAGACATTATTCTTCGTCACTTCATGCTTCATTACATACAGGCACTTTCCCAATATGTAATCATCCAAGCCCAATTGAGAAACATTCAAAATAATAAACCTCGCTGAATGAGGCTCAAACGTTACTAGTTACCTATTTAGATTGCAATGATGGAATGCATGCAAGAAAAACAAACAATTAAAATTTTTTTTACCTCTTTGTTTGCTATTTTGTTAAAATTAAGTGACGATAATTGGGGTAAAAACATAACAAATATTTGAAACGAAGGTTCACCTATTGTTTTTGTTTTTGCTATTCCATTTCTTGAGGTACTTTATTTTTTTTTTTGCAGAAAGGCTTTTTTCCTTTATAATAAACTTAAAAGAAGAATTTGTTAGAAGAGACGATTAGTTACAGAAAAGAAAAAAAAAAAACAAACACCATTAACATCATCTTTTTTCCGTTATTAATTTCGTTGAACTTTCAATTCACTTTTTAATTTTAACTAATACTACATTGAAATGAAGATTATCGTTGTTGCGTTTAACCTTTTCTTTCTTGCAGGTGCCTCCTTACTTTTGTTATTGACAATCCTTGCAGGTTCGTCAAACCACAGACCATTAAATCAATTTTACTGGATTAAGGCCAACACTGCTGGTATTCCAGGTGCTTATGATGTATCTGCTTGGACTTTCTGGGGTGTATGTGATTTCAACAACTACCTGAACTGTACCATGGGCCCAGCCTACCCAATTTCACCTGTTGACAACTTTGGTACCACCGTAGGTGTTCCTCAAAAGTTTATTGACAACAAGGACACTTTCTACTACTTATCCAAGTTTACTTTTGCTTTCGTTTTCGTTGCCCTTGGTTTTGTTGGATTGGCTTTCCTTATTGAATTTTTAGGTGCTTGTTTCCTTGTCATTGATAAGATTGTTATTTACTTTATCTTTATTGGTTTATTCTTCGTTGCTGGAGCTGCTGCTTTTATGACTGCTAATGTGGTTTTAGCTAGACAAGCCTTCAACAGTGAACAGATGCAACCACATGTCAGTACTGCCACTATGGCCATTTTATGGACCACTGTTGTTGTCATGTTGATTTCTATGTTCCTTACATGCCATGCTAATATTTACAATTCTTACAAGAAGCACATGGATAGAGTTCATAGTCAAAGACAATACCAACAACAACCAGGGGGTTATGTCACCAATGAAGCTCAAGGTGATGACTCCTCTTTTGTGAGAGCTGCTGCTCCTGCCGCTAAGGATGAAGATGCTGCTTCAGGGGGTGTTAGATTCTTCAAGATTAAGAGAAACAACAACAAGGTTTCTGACGATGAAAGTGTTTAATCTGGAATCATTAACTAATTGTATTCTTTGTGATTCCAATAAATGTAAACTATATCTTTAAATTAAACGTACAGAGATGTAGTAAGAGATTGAAGCATATTTTACAATCAAAGAAATAAATACTGGCTGTCACTTGAATGGTGTTGCAATTATTAAGTCTTGACATTATAAAAGTACTTTCATTATTTGAATTGAACCACCATTTTGACCAATTTGTAATATATATTAATATCAAAACTTTTGTGGCTAGCAATCAATTTTCTGTTTTCACTTATTTACCCTAAAACATAAAATATCACATTACATATTGTTATTGTAAGAACCTTATTATGATTTTTTATTTTTTTTATTCTTATTATTATTTTTTAGTAGGTCATGACATGTAAACAAATAAATAAACAAACAAACAAAAAAAAACAAAAATAGAATATGTAATACATATTGTTGTTCCATTTCGGCAAAACAAAGAGAACAAAAAAAAAAAAAAAGAAAGTACAACAACGACTTCAACCAGTTCAGTAACGATAACAAATACGACAACAGCGACAAAAATTTAATGATGTCAATAAATTTCCATACAAAACAAATAACTCTGTCAAATGCATGCTGAGAAAACTTGGCCTTTATCGAAAAGTAACGTTTCTAAAAATAAATGTTCTAATTATTACAAAATAATACTGATGAAATTAATCATAATGGAAGCCGTATTTCCAGACTCTACAAGTCTGAAGGATAAAACTTTATAAATTGTAATTTATCTTTCGGGATACTCTTGCTACTACCATGATATGAATCAAAAATAAAAATAAAATTAAGAAAAAGATATGAGTAGTGTAATTTAAATTTGTTCCATGCAGACGAACAAAATACTCTATTCTTTAATTTATTTATATTGGATTGTTCGGCTGATAAAATTATGCATTATAGTCAAGAAAGATTTTAAGAAAAAAAAAAGCAATTAGGGAGCAATTTTTAATAAATACTTTAGTCTAACTGCATGTGAAGTTAAATAATTTTAGTTAAGCAAAACAATTTGTATGAAATCAAACTCTTTACAATTAATCTCCAAAATAATGAAAAAATAACAAAATTAACCAAATGTAGGATTAGCGAAAATCCGCTAAACATATTTGAACATCTAAGAACAAATGCAAATACAAATTAAATAATACATATATAATATTTTTTATTTAAATATTTAAAGAATTAAAATTAGAATAATTAAAATTAGAAAAATTAATAGTAAAACTAAATTACTGTACAATTAAAGATAAAAATAAAAGGTAAAAATAAATAAAAACTATATTTTGGTTTGGTTTAAATTAGGTTGGTTTATAAAAAAAAAAACATATTTGGTAAGAAGTAATTATACTTGTGTAGTTTATTTGTAATACAAGTTAAACGTAAATTAATGGATATGTTAGCAATACATTAATTTGGTACTGAGTTGGACAATGATGAAAACTTAGTATACGATTATTCAAGCTCTAATACCATTGAATAATTTGACAAAAGAGACATTCCACATACTCCAATATTGTAGTTCTTAGCACACCCAATGTGGTGAATTCTTTATCATGATGCATTGCTTATGTAATAGTATTGCTATACCACACATTAAATGCTTTACTTTACAATTAAACTAGTACTTTAATTGAGTAAGTAAGGAACTTAAGATCATTAATTGATTTATCATTAGTGTAATCAATAGTATAACCTCCGTGCTAATGAATTTTTTTGCAAATTGGATATTGTTCTTGAAAATGTAAATATAATTATAAGTTGAAAATGAAGGAAAAAACAAGTTAAATTGAAAATTTTTTTATTAAAAAATTGGTTAATATTCAAGACATTATTTCCCCTAATTCCCACGTTGAAGATAATTAATCTGATCTAATTTCAATACAATGTAAGCTGAAACCCATTTTTAAGACTCATTAATATACGTAAAAGTCAACATATAGAATGAATGGCGATAGTTAATGGTGCATATAACCATATATTATGCTCTAATAAATTTGTATAATAATCATTCCATTCTATCCACACTAAAGTTTTTTTGTGCTAGCTATTTTAACTATTAGTTAATTTTAGAATTACTCGCGTCTACGGTGTGGTCAAGATCTGACTCATATATTGCTTGTAGTATAATGTTTTAAACAATTCTAATAAGTGGAAAATAATTTTCTTTTGATTAATATATAGAAATAATGGTATATTGGTCCATAGTTATAATTAGTTGCTTGAACCAATACATTCTACATTAATACGAATTTGCGGATTAAAAAAGAAACATTATATATATATAATTATATATGATTTTTTTTTTTAAAAATACATTTCCCGAGTTCACAATTTAAATTATTAAAAACCTGACCAAGTATCGACACTGTTATTACATTGTTTAGGTTTCAATTACATTATAGCTTTGTATATTCCTTTTTTAAGCAGAAGATTCCAATTCCAACTATCAATCAACCTCAGGCCCTTTGAAAATTGTTTTTACTATTAGTATTTATGGCTAAAATCGAATTATAAAAAACATCACTAGAAAAGCACTTTAATATTCATATTGCAATGGGAGAAAAGCATCATCATCATACACTCAGGGGGCTTTTCAAAAGAGATACTTCGGGCTCCAGTTCTAGTTCAACTGCTTCATTACCTGATAGTTCTCAACATCATACAGGGATTTCTCGTTTATTCCACCATGATAAGTCTGCTGACATTTCTCCAACCGAATCTAACAAATTATCTCGATCATTATCGTTTCTGAGTGTTAAGAAGAATAAAAATGAGGAATTCAAGCCCAAGCAATTAAGTAAAGCTGAAACATTAGCCCATATACAGCATGTTAATCAAAAAAATGCCATTAGAGCTAATAACGCCAACACCACTGCCCGATCTCCATCCAATCAAGCAGGCGGTCACCAAGAAAAGATAAAGTATAATCCATTTGGATTAAACAAAAATCCTTCCTCTGAAGCTCCGAAAAAGACTAGTTTTTATATGTCAGGCACTACTGAAGGTGGGGGCAGAGTATTAGCAAATCCTGTTGCTGATCCTAATGATTATCTCCCATCGGATATGAAACAAGAGCATATCAATCTTTTGGATGATTTCGAAATTGAAGCAAGTTCGAAAGTGGGCTGTGGAGGTTCAGCAGATGTTATGATGATTCATATTAATCATCATAAAAAGCAAGTTTTTGCTTTGAAAAAATTGGTCGTATTCGATAAAGAATCAGATGAAGAGTTTTATAAAAGAACTTCTAAAGAATTTATTATTTCTAAAAAATGCGGCCGGAGTAGACATGTTATTGATTCTTTAGAGCTCGTAAGAATTCAATCACTGAGTCATTTTACAAGATCTTGGGGATTTGTATTAGAATATTGCCCTGGAGGTGATTTATTTAATTTAATTGTAAAGCCAGGTTGGAAAAGAACTCCTTTAGCTGAAAAATATTGTATTTTCAAGCAAGTTGCTTATGGTTTGAAATTTATGCACGATTTAGGTATATGCCATAGGGACTTAAAACCTGAAAATATCTTATTGGATTCTAAAGGTATTGCTAAAATTTGTGACTTTGGAGTTAGTGATTACGCTCACGAAACCCCCGATGATTTAACTTCTCCAATCAAATTTTCGCATTCATACGTTGGATCTCCACCATATTCACCTCCCGAAGTAATGAAATTAAAAGAATTAAGTAGACTGGAAGCTCAAAAATGGCCTTATGATCCTTATAAGATGGATTGTTGGAGTCTTGGGATGTTACTATTTTGTGTCGTTTATGGAGGTGTTCCATTTGCTGTGGCCAGCCCCCTGGATCATGGTTATAGGGATTACAAATTCAATCATGATAGATTTTGCTCATCTCATCCAACTTTCAAGTCAAACAGTGATGCCGGTAAAGGACCAGGATCAGAGTTTAAATGGGCCAGTAATTTCCAATCCACTGGTGCATCTCGAGTTGCATGGAAACTTTGTGATCCTTCAGTGAAAAATAGATTTGACTTAAATACTTTGTTTGAAGATCCATGGTTTGTTGGCTTGGAAATGTGTATTTATGAAGATCCTGATCAAGACGTCAATCCTTTTGTTTTAGCGACATGTGGAGGTACTGAAGGATCGGGTTATTCTAGCTCAACTACTTCTCGTCATGTTTCACGAAAAAACACAATAATCTCCCATGATCATGAAGTAATACATACGCCAATTCGTAGTATGTTAGATACATCTGGTGGTGACTTTGACAATATATCCATGAATTCTGCTTCCTCTTTAAATCATGCTACACATTCAGGAACCCCAAAAAAACAAGTTCAATCAACAAATTCTTTCGATAGCAAAAAATCCACAGAACTGTTGGTTCCCAAGGTGAAATCTATGCTTGATCTTGCAGATGATTCTTCAAAAAAATCTTCAAGTAACCCTGCTTTAGAAGTGGTTCAGGAAAAACCTTCCTTATCATTAGAAACCGAAATAGATGAAGAGCCTGAATGTAATGGTACGAGTAATGAAAATGTCCAACAAACTAAAAATCTGGAAGATCAACTTCATCAAAGTCCACTGGACCTTACTCATTGTAATTTACAATCAGATGATATGGAGCCACCTCCAAAGCCTGCACCAGAGAATATGGATGCTGCCAGTATTGCTCCATCGATAACGAATATTCCACTCTTTCTACAACCGAAAAAGTTAAAATCGGCAACAGATTTGACATTTGATTCTAATGGAAATTGTGACTTAGGTTATAAAATCAGAAGACATCATCATTTGGAACTAGGGGCTGCGGTTTCAGGAACTTTAAGCAGAAAGAATGGGAGATAATTTTAGATAACTTTTTGATATACATATATATATATATATACACTATTAATTTCAAAGTACCAAAAGTAAAGTT
Organism: Kurtzmaniella cleridarum; assembly: GCA_030573815.1. NCBI lineage: Eukaryota > Fungi > Ascomycota > Pichiomycetes > Serinales > Debaryomycetaceae > Kurtzmaniella > Kurtzmaniella cleridarum. The sequence continues at coordinate 220,601 of JAJMDQ010000003.1, read as the reverse complement.
AAATATAATAAACAATATAAGGTTTATACACATTGATAAATTAATTTGAAAACATGTAGTTCGCTTTATATACAAAGCAAGTAAAATTGAATTAAAATCTGTGCAGATGAGAAAGTACTACTAGCATTCTACTCAATGTATTTGTACATTTTATTAAGAACTATCATGACTTAAAAACCCAAAATTTAAGCTTCTAAGGAAACTCTACCCTTAGGGTTGGTAACCTTGACACCCAACTTCTTAGCCTTAGCAACAATTTCAACTCTGTTCTTAGAGGAGACATTGTGGGCAATTTCAGCAGCGTAGGTCTTGGTGTGTAATAACAAGACATCCAAATCCTTTACGTTCTTAACTAAGTAAGCCTTGTGGCCAGATGGCATCATGTGCTTGGTCTTCTTGTTAGAACCGTAACCAATGTTTGGTTGAGGAATGGTACCTCTGAATCTTCTTCTGACACAAGAGTCAATACCCTTTTGCTTTCTCCAGTTTTCGGAGACACGGGCGTATCTGTCAGAGTGATGTCTCTTGAACTTCTTAGCGTACTTCTTGACGATCTTTGGGTGTGCTAATGAGGCGGCCACTGATATAGTTAGTATTAGTCATTAAAATTTTTTACTTTTCAAAATAACAATTTGAATATAAAGAATAAACTTGAATATTTGATGTCACCTATGAATCCTTGATGTTTCAAAAATCTCGATTGTCGCATGCCATGGGTTACTTGAAATATAGTTTAAAGTGTAACTAAGGCGTATCCTAGTCCATTACCAAGTTCAGTAATCACGAAATGAACATAAAAAATAGTTTCCATCATATATTAATAAAAAATCATTCGGGTTCAATAAATTTGCCATATATCATCTTCTTGAGAAATGAGTTCATCGGGTACTGGTCAGAAATGTAATTCAGAGGTCGATTATCCCAATCTTCAGTTTCCAACCAATATCCACTTATTATATTGCGTATTATTTGCATTCGTATTATATTCAAACTGTTATTTGCACTTCATTTATTACATACTCTTGAAATTAATGTAGAGTCTCTAACTAAAGGTTTCAAAAAATTTTCACTATTCGTTAGAGGTGCACAGCGAGAAATTCGGAGTTGGTGAACGCACGCATATTAAACAGAATCTTTCATGTATATACAGGAAATACATTTTTTTGTGTAACTTTAATTTGGTGTCACATAAACACGTGATTGATGTACAATCATGGAAAAGCCCTAACAGCCTGGGACCTTCCAATATTTCAAAATTGAAAGTAAACAATTTCAAATTTTAAAACGAGAGAGACAAAATCATGTATATAGCTACAACCAAATAATAACGTCATCAACGCCGTAAATATTTATTTTCTCGAAGCGACAATAGCAATCATAAACTCAAATCTGTACCTTCAAGCATATATCTGTTTAACCCGTTTAACCTTTTATGATCAAGAGTTTAAACATTTTCAGTAAATGAAATTTCTCCTAGTTAATCAATAATTAATATTTAATACTTTTAATCATAATTGAAGAGAGATTAAAACGTTGAAACAAAGTTATAAGTTAATAGAAACCTATACGGCAAGCGAATTTGATGCTTATAAAATTAATAAATTCATTTCTAATTTTGAGATACTTCTTCATTTATTCACTACATAGTAATTTTTGAAGGCTTATTATTAGTGGTCTAGTTTGGTGATAATATTATCAATATCAATTTTAATATTATATTGTCAATTTAATTTATTATTTTATTTTATTTTATTTTATTCTCCATTAGTATTAATGGATTAAACTAGCTATTATCTTGAATACTTCATTCAATTTCTATGCAGCTTACCCAGTAAATGTTATTGTTCTTAATTTGTTTTTTGTTACTTTGTTTTTTTGTTTTTTTTTTTTGTTTTTTTGATATTTTTCGATTACTGCTATATTATGAAGGGTCTACATGCAGAGTAATTCCAATTCTTACAACCTCCAGCCATCAAATAAACTGCATAAACTTGCATGATATTAACTTTTATAGTCTAATTCTTTTCCAAAAACAAAATTCTACACTTTTTAGGACTATCAGCAACAAAATTACTTTCCCATTTGTTTAACAATTATATATTGCTTGATTAGATTTAAAGCTTTAAAGCATGGGTACATCTATATTAGATATAAAGCTTATTATAAGCTATATCTTTTTGTACATCACAATATGGAAACTAGTATGGTATCTTGTGTACTTGTTAACTGGGTTTTACATCCTGACCATTACTATAAACAATGGCTTACTGTTTAATGGTATTACTATAGCGTCCAAAAAAATGGATTTACAAGTGAAATCATTGCGTTTTAGACTTTGGGGAAACACTAGAAGATTAATTATCCATGAATTCCGACTCAAATTGAAAAGTTCACATAAAACTAGAAATCATTGTAAAAATACCTCGAAAAATGAAGCTCCGGTTGACTTCGATAAAAACAGTGGGGAAGAGGATTTAACACTCGCTATATTCCCTGAAAATCGATTAATAGCTTCCATAATGCGCTTCATTTTATCTTGGCTCCCTCGTGTTGATATAGAGATTCGTAATTCTGGAATTCAACGAGTCATAACTGGTGCAAGTGAAGAACCCAATAACTTAAATGTTCAGGTATTATCAGTAGATTACTTACGAATTAATCAAAATTCAAATAAGTCCCAAATATCTCCGAGACATTTAAAATTTCATAATGTTGTTGTGGCAAACAATCTTAATGCATTAGCCAAAAATAGTAAAAATTTGAATGATAAATTGAGTCAAGCTTTAGGGGCTGATGATGCTCAAATCTTTCAATCAATTGACGAGAATGCCCCATTGAGTATAGACTCATTTAAATTAGAAACCAATTGGGTAATCAATCTTGATAATGGTACTGTCAATGGTATTAAAATTAAAGTCAATATTGATAGGATTCAAGTTCTGATGTTTGATATAATAAAAACAATTTTGAGTCAAAAATCGAATAATGAAAGTTCCAAGACTTCCGGGAAATCGATTTCAAATGTCAGTTATAATAAATTTAGACGATTTCATTCCCAACTAAATTCTGCATTGGAAGAAATCTCATTTAATTTGGCAAATACTAAACTTTCTTCTATTCCCATTGCCAATCCATCTGAAAATGATACTATGGATTCATTTTTGTCCTATGATAAACCTTTAGCTTCATTAGAAGTGTCTGCGAAAAACATTTCAGCAAACTCTCGACGTCTCAATGATAAATCACCCGGTTATCAGGTTTTGTTTGATCCTCTTGATAACAATGCAAGTCATATTACAATAACTACACAGCTAATTGCAATTAATTATATAACTACGGGAGGATCGAAGGACAAATCCGTAAGAAAAGCAATTGAAATCTTATCTATGCCAAGTACTGGCTTTACCTTGAAAACAAATTTCTTTGATTATTTTGCGGACGGCAAGAATTTAAAAAACTGTGCTCTGGAGCTTTTTATAACTTCAAGTAGTCCTATATTAGAGCTTGATGCTCAGAAATTTGCTACTTTGTTCTATTCGATCAATGCTGTGAAGAAATATTTAAAAGTAAAGAAAGGTTCTTCAAAGAACATTTCTGAATCTAAGCTTCCATCAAAAGTAAATGATGTTGATTCTGAATCTGAAGAAACTATAGCAGAGGAGAATTTTGATAAAACTTCTATTTCTGATAAAGATATTTCTTTCAAGAAAAAATTTATCGCCTTGATAGATAAATATTATCCTCAAATCGAAGTCAAGTTAACAATTGAACAACCGAGGGCAATTGTTAAATATTTGAATGAAACAACAAATTGTACAGAAATGTTAAACTTTTCGTACTCATATCTCGATTTAAACATTTTAAGCAATTCCAATTTTGAATACGATTGCAATTGTAATATATTGAAGCCGGTAATAACGTATATTGAAAAATCATCTCTGATAACAGGAAATGAGATCCCTGTAGAGATTAAGGAAAACATTGTTTTGTTGGATAGTATAAAATTCAAGGTGGATATTCTTAAAAAATTTAATATTGTTCCAAGATTAGCGTTCGCAACTGTATCAGTGAACTTGTCGAGTTTGAAGGTATTAAAAGGTATTAGTAGTTTATTACAGCAACTAAATGCAGCAGTTGGGGAAAGCTTGGCGTATGGAACCCTCAATGTCGAATTGAATAATTTCATCGAAGAAAGAATAAGGGCAAACCCGGATATTTTCAGACCCACTGTACAAGTTCCAATTCGCCAAAAACTATTCAAAAAGCTTCCTTTTTGGCTTTGTACAACAACTTTGACTGTTCATAAAATTGATATTATGTTGGCCTCTAGATCCATATTTATAACTCCTGAAAATCTTCATCACAAGAGTAATTCGTCTACAAGGAAAGTAAGAATAATGCTTGATAGTATTGATTTAACCCTCAATAATGATGCTAGTACAAAAGAAAGTGTTTATACGTACTGGAGTTCTAAGATCAACTTAAAAGATTTCAATGTTGAAGCTAATAACACACCATTTTTGAGCGTTCCTCAAGTTGACTGCGCTATATCGGCTTCTGAAAGTGACTCTAAAGAAGAAGAGGATCAAAACAAATCTTTATTAGTCGAAGGTAATGTTGCTGAAATCAAAGCCAAATATGATAAATTTAGACTTTTTACCTTGTTGGGTAGTTTGTACATTATGAAAGAAATCATTGTTAAACCATTAAATACTATTAAAAACAAATGGAAGAAAGATAAGAAGAACATTGAACGTGAAGTTGAGAATACTGAGGATAGTCTCAAAGATTATATATCTGTTGTTTTCGGAGTTGAACTTTTTGAATTGCAAGCGTTATTGAATGACGGATTCAACATTAATTTCCAAATATTTGATGCTAAAGTTGGTTTCAAGCATGACAAAACTATTTTGTCTCATAAATTTGCTAGGCTTTTGGGAGATTCACCTACCATACCTAACATGTGGGCTAGGCTATTCTGCATTGACTCTACTACCATTGTAATAGATAAGAATCAGGAAAACTTAGTGGATGTCGTATCAGAGGGTATTAGAGCCATTCAGCCACATCAATTTGTCGTTTATCATTTATTTGATAACCTTGCAATTGCAATTAAAACAGGGAAACATTTAGTTCAAACTTTACTTGATAAAACTAATAGATCTATGCGTGTTAGTCCAAAAACCATGCATCCTCCTAAAATTCCACAAACTAGGGTTAGACTGAGACTTATTGCTTTTTCAATGGAAGATGATCCATTTGAATCTGAATTAGGAATGATATACCAATTAGGATTGGTGGAACAAAAGAAGCGTATCGAATTAGAAACGATATTTGAGTCGCAGATGCAACTGGAAGATAACATTGATCAAAAAATTTACGAACTACAAGAATACATGTCGCAATCATGGATAAGAAAAGTTAGGACATACAAGACTGTTATCAAAAATGAAATGATTAAAAATAAAAAGTTCCTTTTTGGTAATGAAACCTTTATTGACGAAAAATTGAATGAAGATATCTCAGCATACTTAACTGAGCCACCATTATTGAACATTTTCCTTGAAGGTGTTGATGTATCAGTTTCTAAATCTACCTTGAACATACCTGACTTCATTTATGATATGGGCCAACAAGTTCCAAAAGATAGATCTTATTCGTTATTAGTACCATTATATCTAGATTTGAAATTGAAGGAATTAAGAATTCATTTGAAGGATTATCCACTTCCATTGTTGTATGTGCCCGAGAACTTAAATGGTGAAACGAGTTTATCTATGAAAGGTAATTTAATTCTCACAGAGGATTTAGTTACTTCAAAAGAAAATCTAAGAAATGTAGAAGTCCCATTAATCGCTGATGCGCCATCGTATCATATGGTTATTGAAAAGTCACTTGCAATAGTTAAAATGTATACTGATATTGGGTTCCATTTTAATGGTCGGAATGCTAGTCGATTCGTGTGGGGGCATTCATACCAATTTGCCTTACAACAAACAATTTTGAATTTTGATCAATTCTCAAAAGCACCAGTTGATCCCTCGACAAAACTTGGTATTTGGGATAAAATGAGGCTTATTATTCATGGCCAACTCAAAATTCTGGTTTCTGATGAATCCGCCTTACACGTTGCATTTAAAGGTTCGAGGGACCCTTACAAAATTAATGGCGAGGCATCCGGTTTTGTTTTAGGTTTTAAAGAAGACATTCTTTGGAAAATCAATGAACATGACGATTCCAAGGACTTATTTAAAGTCGAAGCTAAGAAAGTTTCATGGTTTGTACCTAACTATTTAGCTGAACCTTTGGTAAGTTGGATTCGTCCAAGCTCAAAATCTACTTTCTTGCAGAAAACGGACCATTTCATTGATTCTTTGTTTGGATACTATTTAATCGATGTACCTCCAGCACCTAAAGAAATATTAAGTGATCCTCATCGTATTAATGAAAAAACAGTTTTAAAATTAAATGGAGGCATTAAATTTTTAGTTGGATTTTTATTACAAAGAAAGAAAGCAGAAGATGAATATACTTATGAATCTAAACCCCACTATAATTTACAACTCTATAATCCTAAATATTGTGAAGAAAATCATGACTCTTATAAAGGATTTAGAAGTGACTACATTCATATGTTTATTTCTTTAACTTCAGATAATGAAAATTGTCACAATTCCATTCATTTGAGTCCTAGAGTTTTTCAACACATTTTCAAATGGTGGAAATTATTTGCGGGTAATATGTCCATCTCGATAAGAAGGGGTCCTTTATTTGGAGAATCAAATCAATCACAAAAGTTTTCTCAGCATCTATTTACAAATAAGTTCTTTTTTAACTTTAGGAGATTTACCTTATCCCATATTCATAGATCAAAGAAAAATTTATCTAACAAAAATGATGACGAAAACTTAATGATACATGGCGAGGACGCCATTACAGATGATAATGAATTAATAGAATGTATTGGTTTGAAAGCTTACGTGGATAAATTTGTTCTTGATTTACATCAAAGGAAAGAACCAACGGTTCAAATTCATGAACGTATTGATAGGAAGAATAAAATTGCCAAAATGACTTTTAACGTTGGTGAATCGCATTTATATACCATTGACCTAAGAACTATTTACGCAACTTTCAACAAAAATGAGAATTCGGATGCAGTTGAAAAATCAAAATGGTATGATCCAGATGATTTTCAAGATGTATTTGCACCTTCCATATTAAATTTCAAGCGTTCATTTAGTAAAAATCACTTTTTATTCACCGAAAGTTTTTCATATTATAGAAATAATCATAACTCAGTCGATGATTTCTTTAAAGGATTAGGTGACGAAAAAATTCATGATTGTCAATTAGGTCAAGTTAACATTTATGATAGTGTTTGGAATATGTATAATGCAAGAATCAAACAATTGAAGGCATGCGTGAAAGATGAGAACGAACTTGCTAAAAGAATTAATATTCTTAAAGATGCATTTGAGAAACTTGACCTGACAACAAATTTAAATGCATTTGATGGATTCCAGAATAAATTTCTTTTAATTTGCCCTCTAATGAAATGGAACGTTAATAATAAGGAAATTGTGACCAAATATATCTCTTTGATAACATTCCGTGCAAGGATGAATAAATACTTAAGTCATGAATCAATTAAACTTGTGGAAGATCTTATCAAAAAAAGTTCTGATATAGCTCTGGACTCAGATACAATCAGTGTAAAGGAGAAGAAATCAATGGAAAAAGCAACTATCTACGATCATTCAGACAATGACACCTCAAAAAACAGATTTGACAAATTTGAAGATATTTTAATGAAAGCTAAAACTAAAAGCCAATCTATTTTACAAGATTACTTAGTCAAGATTGTATCACCTCAAATTCAATTTCAAAGTGACGAGGCACCTCAATCAACTATGCTTGTTGCAACTCCTTCCATCGATATTAAAATTGTCACTGTTAAAGAAAGTGAGGATGTTGCATATTCCGATGATGTCAACTTAGAGAAGCGTTATGGATTCCGAATTCGAGATGCCAATGTTTTCTTATTTGATAAAAAAGACATCAGTAAGTATAAAGAATCTCTTTCCAATTCTGAGCTTACTTATGGATCAAAAGATGAATGGCCACCATGGGTTGGTCTTGAAATTTGTGAGGACAGCTCTTTGATTGATTCAAGAAGTATCTTAATGCAAAAAACAAATTTTATGGTTACTTTCGAGCAATTACTGATGTCTGGAAGATCTAATGACGAAGAGTTCGATACGTCTAATGCACATGTGAGCAATATCTTAAGAGTTGACGTTCCACAAATTGTGTTAACATGTACAAGTGAACAATATATGACTTTGTACATAATTATTTTCAGTATCTTGTTGGTTCAGCCACTCAAAGAGGGTCTAGCTGATAAGCTTGAAATGTTGCAATTAAGTATAAATTTGCAAGATATGAATTCATTAAAAGAGAGATTGGTTTCACTTCAACAATATTATAAATTAATTTTGCATCTTGAAGACTGTTATCAATTTAAGCAAAGCTTCTTGAGTAATGAAGAATGGAATATGTACTCTGATCTCCTTTCTTTGAGACAAACAACGGCCGATGAAATATTTTTATTGATGCATTCAATATTATCAGGAGAGGTCCAACACTCTAATAATAAGAGTAAAGCAGTTGCTGACTGGACAATAAAAGCGGACGAAATTATCATCCACATGATTGATGATGAACGCACACCAATTGTTGATTTGGCTTTAGCTAAAGGAATATGCAAAAGAACCATTAATGAAGACGGTTCCAATATCAACAAAATTGATCTAATGGTTATGCAAGCTTTTAATTTGTTGGAAAGAGCAGAATATCCAATCTTATTTGAACCAATAGAAGATAACAGTGAAAGTAAGAGAACCGAAGGAAATATGTTTATTATCGAATGGAAGATGAATCGTCCAGTTGGAGGAGTCAAGTTTATCGAAAATTTTGTATCTAAAGTCAAACCTCTAAAAGTTAATATTGATGACTACACAGGGAAGAAAATTATGGAATATATATTTGGATCAGATGATAGTAACACTGAAAATCCATTTTCGAAAGATGAAAATGATAATAAGATTGAAGAAGTCGATCTGAACGATGAAGTTGATGATGACGATGATGATGACGATGATGGCGATGATGATGATGGTAGTTCTGGTAGTTCTCCTAGAGATTCAAAAACCAAATCTTCAACTTCTCAATTCGAAGACTCTGATGCAAAAGAAATGTTGGTAAGATCGAAAAAATACACAAGTATCGGTAATTTGATTATTGAATCTATTCTTTTGAAAATTTCAATTAAATGTCACTCTGGATATCTAAAAGTGTTGAATGTGGAAGATCTAGAGATCAAGCTTCCAGATTTTATTATTGATCATACTATTGTTTCTGCGTTGGACTTCACAATGATGTTCAAGAAATTTGCAATTAAGACACTTTTAAATCATCTGGGAAGTTTGTTGAAGAACAAATTGTCCGTTCGTAAAAAGAAGGGAAAGAAAATAATAAAACGGCCACTCAAGCCATTGAAAAAATATGCCTCTCATATGAAACCTTCCGAACTTCACTCTGAAACCTCGTCAATCTTGGAAACTTGAATTTCAAGGTCTTTATAACATTGATACTAATAATGATATAATAATGATAATTTTGATTAGACTTTCTTTAATGTAATTTATGTTCAAACGTGTTGTTTTTTAATTATACCCCCATTACCTTGCATTTTTCTCTTTTTGTTTTTCTTTTTGGATCCTTCTTCACCCTCGGACATATCATCACCTCTCATAAGAACTTGTTGATCATTAATTGCGAGTTCTGCAGTATTAAATCCTGGGATACCATTTATTGACGTTCTTTCAAATTTTAGCGCTTGAGTGAGTAGTTTGGGATCCAATGGTTTGATTATCAGTGGCGTAGATGCTATATTAGGGTCTAGGATTGTTGGAGGTATCGGTTTAGATGGAGGTATCTGATGCTTTCCCGGTAAATCTTGTATGTGATTCTTATATGACTTTCTTAATTTGACACCTTTGCTCCCATCTAAATTTGTTCTAGCAAGCGACTTGGCTATTGGTTCAATCCCATACAAGCTAAGAAGATTGTCTATAGGAGTAGGCGAGCTTTTCTTATATTTTAACCCTTGGTCTATCAAATAGTACTCGTTAGAGAAGGACATGACCTTGTGATTAGTTAAAATAATTTTGAGCCTGTATAGAAATTTGAGATATTTTGCCTAAACAAATGAAAACTAATTTATGTGTATTATTTATTCAAGTATCTATAACTACATAATCAAACAGACAAGTTTTGTGTCTTTTTGCTTAATTCTTCTTCATCTTCATCATCATCATCAGAATCAATTCTTAAAACATCAAATTGAGACTTTTGAACCTTAACATCCTTCTTATCTTCTTCCTTCTTTTGAGAATGAGAGTTAGTACGAGGCTCTAAAGTTTGGCCTCTTTTCCAAGGTTGTTCAGTGGAGATGTTTGTGTTAGATTTAGTTCTTGGCTCTCTTGGTGGTAAAACACCAGAACCTCTAGCACTACTCCAATCTAAATCAGCTTCTGGCTTTCTTGGTGGTCTGTCACCTCTTGGTTCTCTTGGTGGTAAGAAACCGGAACCTCTAGCACTACTCCAATCTAAATCGGCTTCTGGCTTTCTTGGTGGTCTGTCACCTCTTGGTTCTCTTGGTTCTCTTGGTGGTAAAACACCGGAACCTCTAGCACTACTCCAATCTAAATCAGCTTCTGGCTTTCTTGGTGGTCTGTCACCTCTTGGTTCTCTTGGTGGTAAGATACCGGAACCTCTAGCACTACTCCAGTCTAAATCGGCTTCTTCCCTTCTTGGTGGTCTATCACCTCTTGGAAGACCACCTCTACCACCGGTAGATGGGCCACTGGATCTGGCAGCTCTCCAGTCCATGTCAAAAACGTCTTGCTTCTCTGGGGCGGCAACATCAACGTAAATTCTTCTTCCGTGGAATTCACTAGATGATAATTCTAAACCTTTCTTTAATAATTCTTTGGTAGCAAAAGTAACAAATCCAAAACCTCTTAATCTTCCAGTATTAGCATCTACTGGTAACTTAACATCGGAAAGAATTTGTTTGGAATTTAAGTTACTTTCAATGAATTCAACGAGAGACTCTTCATTGGCTTCCCATGGCAAGTTACCAACTCTAGCTCTGAAAGGAGGATGATCAGGAATAGGATATTCTTGTCTATCTCTTCTTGGTTCAGAAGCCTCATCTCTGTAAGATTGTGATTCGGCAGTTCTTCTTGCTGACATAAAATTGTTAGAAGGGCCAGTTGATTTAACTGGAACACCAATGGAAGACATGTCAATTTCTTCATCAGCCCATGATCCTCCAAGAGAATCATCAGCCAAGAAGGAACCTAAGTCCATCTTTACACTTTTCTTTGGTGCTAGAGGTTAGTATACTAATTAAACGGGATTGAAGTATGATCATATCTTGATATTTTCACTTTAGAAACTAATTTAGTCCTAGGTTATCCATTGTTTATTTGTACAATTGAAAAAAAAATAAATCGCTGTAAAACTTTTCTTGATGATTTTATACAATTCATTTGTAGTATAAACACATGATAAAATCAAGGATATCTGATGGATTTGGTCGTATGAAACACTTGTACATACCCATATTGCCTTAATTCGTTAGTAAAAGTAGCTAATGAGGGATGTTAACTATGCAAAGGCAAAAATTTAGATGTAATAAACTTTGGATAATTTTTCAAATATAACTTTTTTCAGTCGCATGCACGACGTTACGCGATGTCTACAATAAATGGGTAGAGGCCTCGTTTTCAAATACACTTTACGGATTATACTCTTTGATCTACTATGTCCCGAAGTTCAAGATTTTCTTCTAAACCTTCAGAATTATCCCTTTGGTTTTGTAATTCCTGATTCTGTTCTTCAGCTCTGAATTCCTTAAACAACATTAAAACTGCCCAATTATATATATTCTCCTTCGTCACCCCCATAACATGCCACCATATTCTTTTGAATATGTTACTATATTTCTTCTCAGCAATGATTCTAGCCTTTTCATCAAAGTTTGCACTCTGATACTCAGGGTTGTTCAATATGATTCGAACTCTTTCACTTATTGGAACCATTTCTTGAATCATGGTTCGAAGCGCAGGGTCATTACGAAGTGTTTCTAAGTCAATACTTATTGTATCATCATCATTAGCATTAGTATTATTGTTAATGTTGTTGTTTTCATTATCATTATCATTATTAATGTTATAATTTGTGGTAGAAGTATTAATATTGTTGTTATTGTTAGTATTAGTATTAGTATTGGTATTGGTATTAGTATTAGTATTAGTATTAGTATTAGCATTAGCATTAGCATTAGTATTATTATTGGTAGAATTATAGTTTGATCGAATGTTCTCATCAGCATTTGTTATGGCGGTGAATGCTTGATTATTCGAATTAATGGTATTTTCAGCATTAACGTTGGAATTGGAATTAGAATTAAAATTAGAATTAGAATCTGGAGTGGGTTCGGCAATAGCATTCTCTACAGAAGAATTTAGGCCGTTTTCGTTTTCATTTCCATTTTCATTTTCATTTTCATCACTTTTCAAAAAGTAGTCTCGTTTACACATGGGACAGCATGCTCTTTTTTTAGTTAACCAAGGATCTAAACATTCAGCATGGAAACAGTGCCCGCATATCAAGCCTCTCACGATACTATCATTTTCGTAAGGATCTAAGCAGATAGCACACGTTCCTGACGTATAGTACATTTCACCGTTTCTGGAAGACGAAAAGCCTTCACTGTTTTCAGTATTAGCATCATCCAGAGCTATTTTTTCCTCCTTGACACCAATATTCTGCTTTCCCTTTAAAATAGCTAAATCTGTGGTATTTGAAGTAGTTGCATCTAATTCATTTGCATCTAATACAAATATATCTCCATTTCTATTAGATTCACTTGAAAGTGGATGCAACGTATTGTTATTTAAGTTATTCTCTTCTTGCAATAAATCTTCTCGGCACTTTTCATCTACAATTTGACCCCCATGTAACCATTCATAATATGTCTGTTGAGGAAATAAGGTTTCGACCTCTCTTTCTGTAAGTCTTTTCATTCGACTAAACCTGCCGCCCCTTCTTCTTCGTCTTCTTCTTCTATCTCTCCTACCAGTAAGATGGCGTTCAATTAAATCACTTCTGAAATACATATGATTACGAAGATAGTCGATTTGTTGTTGCAAATCAGCGTCATTAATAAGTTGAGCAGTATCAGTATGAGGTGTCACCTCAGGTGAAGATAAAATAAAGCCTCTCTGTCCTATAGGATATATTAACAATCCATATTTGGACCGAACGAAATACCTTATTGTAAAAAAGACGAATAACACGGCAATAAACACTCCTACCGCAAGTGCTAAAAAGAACAATACTGTTGAAGATGTATTGCCTACAAAAGAATTACTGGTTCCTGTGTCAGTTGCTGTCGTCACTGCAATACCTAAAGTATTGCTTGGTGCTTGTGCCACCTCGCTTGTTAATGACATTGATTGATGTCTATATTACAATACACAAAACAGCCCTTCAGCAGCCGCTGTTTCTGATCAAACAAAAATTCCAATTAAACTATGATAATATTAATGAATTCCAGATAGATTAATATGTTTCAGTGACGATGATATTCAAGTTCTCTTTTATGAGCAGTTTTGGGGAAGTTTGTTAATCAGATCAAAAATTAGTTTCATGCGTAAGGAGATATTATGGTTGTTAGTTTCAATTAAAACAAAAAAAAAAAAATTAATAATAATATTTTATTAATTTTAATAATAGTAATAATGATCCCTTACTAAAGTTTAATCTAAAACAGAGTTAACATTGATTTCAATAATGGGAATAGATATATGTGAGATGATTTCAGATATTTAATTTGAAATTAAAAAGTAATACAGTTGAAAACTTAGATGTATTTTTTAATAATTACTGATACTATAATGTTATTTATTATAATTTAAACTTTGAACCTGTACTCTTTGCTTAATGGACATATGCTATAACCCTGAAAAGAAAAAAAAATTACTTCACCCGCCCCACGCAAAAAATTTCATTAGCATTAATGTAATTTTCTTGTGATGTTTCCCCGATTGTACTTGTTGAATTTGAATTTTTTATCTAAATTTTTGTCTCTCTAAGGTTAAATCTAATTCATATATACAGTTGTTTTTAAAGTCATAACTAAAAAGAATGCTTTGCAATTTTCATTTTGAAATAGTTGTATCGATTATTCATTAATACATAAAAAAAGTCTACAGTCCATCTTATACGTAAATGTACATATAACTAAAAAGCTATTTACCCACTAATTAACTTATTTTGGGGCATCCTTGAAAGAAATGGCAGCTTCTTCACCCATAGCAGAGATAACGGTAACAACCAAATCCTTACCTTCATCGAATTCGGCTTGTAATTTGTCACCGATTTCACCTTCTGGGATCTTAACATCATCCTTGGTGTCACCATCAGCGGTCATCAAGGAAAGGTAACCATCATCAATGTCCAATAATTGGTATTCTTGTCTTCTGACGTTTGGAACTTCCATATTGTGGGTAGATGGAGATAAATCTTCAAGCTTCTTACCAGTGAAGATATCAATGGCAACCAAGTGAACCTTGGCGTGACCGTGCTTACCAGTCTTAGAGGTAGACATATCGACGATCTTACATGGTCTAGACTTAATGACAACATGACCGTTCTTTCTCAATGCAGAACATTGAATTGGGTAGGTCATAGCAGCACCGGCATCGACGGTTTCAAAGGTGTGCTAAAATGTTAATATAATGATCATGGAAAACATATTTTTTAAAAAAATTGACGTTTAGGCTTGTTAGACTGAATACTCCTGAATCCCTGAAATATATTAATTCATTTGATTGTGAATTCTTAAATTTGTACATCGATGAACCATAAAACCAACCATCTATCAGAATCATTCAAATCAAAACCACATTGTTAAATACATAGACCAAAGCAATGCATAAACAAAGTATAAATGATTCAAATTATTATGGAATGATTGTCTTTGTTGTCATATAAGTATACTATAGCGATAATCTTAAAATCTTAAAAGTGGTAAAGGAGATATTTGTAACTTCTTTTAACTTAATTTTGATTCGAAGTAGCCACACCACATCTTTGATGTGCCATTACCCCCTCGTAAGCAACGTTATATCGACTTTATTAGCTTAATATGACAACATTTAAAGTAACCTTGTTGGTGGAATTCGTCGGAAGTACTCAAAATCTAAGTAATAACCTTTCTACAATTCTTTAAAAGTATACATACTTCTTCTTCAGCCATATTGAATATAATTGATAATTGAGGTAAAATTAAAAATTTCTTTCACTTCTTTTGCAAAATTGCAAAGGTGAGCGATGCGGACGACAAGAAAAATATTCTGCGCACGACCTTAGTAATTTGTAGCACGCTTTAATTAGCGTGCACGAGTATTTCTCAGTATATGACCGTTCATTACAGCGTCATTGGGCAATGAGAGTCGTGTGTAATCCGCTAATTCATATACTATTCTGCAATTCAAGCAATCATTGTTGATTTGTCAAAAGGGGAAAAGTCATGGCAATCTATTGTCAATTGGTAATCAGATACGGTCGAAATGTTTTAACGTATGAAGTTTGTTAATATTCAGATTGATTTTCTTCAGGTTAAGTCCCCTTTTGACATATGAACATTGGGTGAATCTTTACTAATTATTTGTAGGCAGGTGTAAGTGTGTAATCATGCATTTTTTATTTTTGTTCCAAGTTATAGCCGCTTAAGATTATTATATTCTTCACATTTTTTGTAAATTCAGGTATAATAAAATTTCAATTCAACTTGGAAGTTTATCTACGAAATTGCTGATTTTTAATTTTTTTTTTTTCAATTACAAGCTTTAAACATCAAATATTCATTATAATACATGCAACAATGTTGTTAGTTTATTTATCTTCAGGCTCTATGTGGTTCTTTACTAGTTATTTTTTCAATACCTGTAATCTTGCTCACTGGATATAAATATTAGTAGCATCTTTGTTACCTTTGTCACTTTTCAAGACATATTTCTTTATTATACTTTCTAGAATTTGTCGAGATTACCAATGCTCTCATTATTTAGTTATTATAGGCATTGCAGTTTCTTCACTGTGGGTTTTTTTCCCATTAGTTTTAATAAAATTTTGTTTATCAAGTTCATTATTTTTCAATGGTAGACTGGTATCAACTCCTGAAAATTCAGATTCATCTGCTCCCGGCGATCCTGCCACACCCAATGCAACTTGTTTTGAATTTGTATGATTGCTTTCTTTCTCCTTTAATAATTTTAACTCTTCCAATTTATCAGACCATTTGTCTAATAATTCGTTACATTTCTCATGTAGTTTAAAACTATCTGGATATTCCAAATCTTTATTTCTTAAAATGCATTTTAGAACTTTATGAATTTTGGTTGATTTCAAATATTCTACCGTGATAGGGAAATCGACAAGTCTATGCAAAATTATTCTGGCGACCAGAAGTTCGTCAGGTGTTGGTGGAGGAAATTGGGTAGGATCTGATGGAGTCACCGGTTGATTTCTTTGAATAAGGGTTCTTTGAAGCTTTATTCTACAAAGCCAAAGTTGTTGTTGTTTTTCCTCCTTATTTATTGGTTTAGGCGATTCTTCTGCTTTCCCTCTATTTGGTGAAACTGGCGTAGTTGGCCTTTCTTCTACTTTAGTGGCACGTCTTTTGTTTGATCTTTCAGATGCCGTACTTCCTCCACTTTTATTTCGTTTAAGATTTCTTCCTCTTCTTAAAATTATAGACGAATCGTCTTCTTCTTTGATTTTAGAGATGTTATTATATTCGTCGACATCAGCATTTGCCGCTTCATCTTCATCCTCAGTCTTACCACTATATGCTTCGATCTCATTATCTTCATTATCTTTATCATTGTCACCATCTTCAGCCTCAACATCCTCATCTTCATCCACATCTTCATCCTGTCCATTAGCTTCTTCTTCGTATTCCGCATCTGCTCCATTTTCTTCATCCTCCTCCTCGTATTCTTCATCATCAATATCACCCTTCCCCAAATCAAGCAGTTTTATGAAAACATCAAATTGCAAGTCCTTTGCAGCTAAAAGAGCTTCATTAACGTTAGCTGTCCTCCCACCAGCCTTTTTCTTGGGTATTTTGGAAGGGAGTTTCTCTAATTTTTTGTTCAAAGCATCCTGGCTCAATTTTTCCAAACTTTTTTCATTCATCCAATAGAAATCTCCATCTGGAATGAATATAACACAGTAATTGGTCGTTTTCTTCTTTGCCTGTAAGATAGCTTCGGGAACAAGATCCAATGGCATTACAAACGATGGCCAAGCTGGGAACCCGTGCATTTTAGCCAAAACTAACTCTTTGGAGTTAAATAACTCCTTCTTAGAACGTTTTGGAGGCATTAAAGATATATGTACAGACTAGACCACAGAATTTTAAGTAATGCTGAATGTAATCAGGAAAATATAACTGTAATACTCAACTTACAATAATAATTAGATCTGTTGTTGTTGTTGTTTTGCTATTGGATAGTTGCCAATGTATGGGTCTTGTGCAAGTAAGGAGTCTCGGGAAGATATTGCAAACCCTGTATATGGATATATGGCTAGTATTAGGTATTCTTACAATACGCTTTACTTGAGGGAGTCGGACTTTGGTCGCTGATTCAACAAGTGGTCTCTGGAAAGGTATTTAGATATGAAGAAATATAACAAAGGTTGACGTTCGCACTGGTATACCTGCATTTTAAAGATAAAGGCTATAAATATATGCAGGCTGCTAACTATGATTTTTAATGTAAATTATGCATGAAAGAAGAACTGAAGTTAATTTAAGTAGAAAGCCTTATGAGTAAATGTGATTATAATTAATTAGAGCAATGAAAAACTCTTATGGTAAATGAAATTGGGCAAATAAAAGAACTGGATTGTATTTTTTTACCCCTTCATTAAATTTTTTTTTTTTTCTCTTCAATATATATATATATACGATATGTTTAATATAGGAATTGATTCAATCAATGTTTATAGCATGAAGAGGATTCAACTACTTTCACTACTTGCTATTCAATCGATATAATGCATCTAATTAAATTCCAGTTGCATTTGTATCATATTTATTTAAGATATTGTTGGTTTAGCATTTTGTTTTTAATTAACAATGAATTTAACTACTTAAGTGAATATGATTGTTAGTATTGATTATATATATATATGACATGTACTTAAAATTTGAGAAACTAAATAAATAAATAATATCAAATAAAATAAAATATGTAACAATATTATAACAAAAAAGAAAACCTTAAAATTAGGCAAAACAAAGCTCTCTCTTAAGGTTAATTTTTATAATTAATTTTTTTTTTTTGCATTAAGTATTTTGCGGCTTGTTCAACATCTTGCTGAATTTTTTTGAAACAACGTACACTTATCAGGGTTACAATGTCGAAGCGCTCATTGTCTGTAGAAGCTTCGTCAGTGGCCTTGAAAAAACGTCAAATAGATTCTAGTCATGAAAATGCACCCATCATTCATTCAGTTCCAAAAAACATGTTACCAATTATACACCCTCCATTGAAAGTAAATGATTTTTTTACCGATTTAGAAACTCAGGTTAATGACAAAGAAGTTGATGAAAAAATCCAAAAAATAGTGCAACTGTTCCCACCTCCTCCATTACCAAATTACATAACTCAGAAATATTCCAATGGTATTATGATACCTTTCATTTATCCTCCACCTCCTAAATTTGAGCAAAAGGATGGAACCGAAAACTTTATTACTTTACCTCCTTTACCCTTCCCTCCTCGAAATTATATGCCATACCCATTAGTATCAGATAATGCAAGTTTAACTCCTCATGAAGTTTTTGATGCCTTTTTGGAAGCTCTGAATAATTTACCTAGAATTGACATGGTTTTAGCAAGTGCGGCCGGTTCCTTAACTGATATGAAATCTCAAGCAAAACTGGAAGGTTTTACCATCACCGAACACGAAAATAACAAAAAAAAGCACAAACCAGTAACAGAGGTTGTTGTTGTTAAAGAACCTGTAAAACCTATTAAAAGAAGAAGAGGGAGACCCAGTAAAAATTCGTATAAAGAAGTGGTAGAAGTGAAAATTAAAGAGGAAGAAGCTGAAGTGAAAGGGGGAATCGATCAAGCCAACAATTCTAACACTTCAAATAATAATCATAGTGAATATGCAAAAGCGTCCGATGGTGTAAACAATGATAACCGTGGTACGGAATATGATAATTACAAGGAATTTGTAGAACAAGTTGATATGTCGATGGAACATGATCAATTCCACTCAGAAAGGAATGTTTACGAATTAACAAGACGTGGTAAAAAAAACTATTGTAAAGTTAATTACTTGTTTAGTGACGTGAAAAATGATACTAGTGGTGAGAATTCCATCAAAATTGATAAAGAGGATAACGAATTGACATTGAACAATGCTTCCAAGAAATCTATTTCAATCCCATTTAATACTAGTAAGGTCTTTGCAAATGGTGATATACAACCTAAAGAAATTCTGTCAGCTAATGGTCTTTATAAACAAAAAAGAATTGATGATTTAGCTAAAAATATTAAACTATTAGATGATTTTGAACATCTGAATAAGACGACTATATATAATTCGCTCAAACAGCATTATTTGGAAAGATTGAAAAACTTGAAAAATACTCAACTTAGTTTTGGAGTCAAAGATGAAGATATAAGAGATGAACAATTATTGAGAGATAAATTATCCTTAGAAGAAACCAGGGATGACGAATTAGTAAGATTGAAATTATTTGCAAATTATGAATTATTAAATAATGCAATGATTTTTTATCGTGATTCTAATAAGGTTTATAAAAACATGAATCAAATAATGTTCAATAAGTTGAATAAATTAAAGAATTTTTTCGAATTTCAAAAAAAAGTATTCTTAAAGGCAATAGAAAACGATAACGAAGCTTCAATGTTTGACGTTAAGACTAAGGATGCGACTAGGCTCTACGCTAGTATATCTACAAGAGATATAGGTTCATTTTTAAAAGATACCGTCAAGTCAAGTATGTCCTCCACACCTTTAGGATCATTTTCAGATACAAATAATAATCAAGAAAAGGACTCAACTATGTCAGTACCTTCAGACATTTTGAATTTGCTGGAGGAAGATATAATAAAAGCCGCTGTAGGAAAAATGCCTCCTCCAACACTGCTTGTACATGATTT
Organism: Kurtzmaniella cleridarum; assembly: GCA_030573815.1. Classification (NCBI taxonomy): domain Eukaryota; kingdom Fungi; phylum Ascomycota; class Pichiomycetes; order Serinales; family Debaryomycetaceae; genus Kurtzmaniella; species Kurtzmaniella cleridarum. Next base: position 200,250 of record JAJMDQ010000003.1, on the reverse strand, counting down.
CATCCCATTAGTATCACAATCAGAATTCAATATAATCACAGGTGATTTGCCAAAGTATAAAAATGGTGGTAATGGCTCAGATTCAAATTCCAGTAGTGTAAAAGGGACTGGAGCTCATAATTTAAAACATCAAATATTCCTGAGTTCTTTATATGATCCAATTACATCTGGATCAGATACAAATTCAGAGACTAGTTCATCAGCAACGCCAAAGAGAAGAGGAAGAAGGGCAGCAAATCCACCTCCTGGTCCAGGAGACAAACTAATCGATAATGGAGATAAAAACAACCTGAAATATTCTGAAGCATTATTATTAGCTCGTATCATGAAGCATTATATTCCTCCAATGGGAGCTAAACCAGAAGAGTTAAATGAGGATTTAGAAGGTTTGGGTATAAAAACAAGATGGCCCGTCAATAAATAATACATAGTTATTATCAAATAGTGTTACATTCAAAATATATTTAACAAATTCAAACTAGGTGAGTAGGACATACATAAAAAACAGTCAATAATGTTACGTTGTGATTTTTTTTCTTTTCGTCTTTCTTGTTGAAATAAAAAAAAAACCATTTACCATCAATATATTCAATATTCCTCAAATTGAGAATAAAGAGCAATGGCAGTGTTAGATAATCCAAGAATCAATGGGAATGGACCCAAAATTTGTGTAAATTTTTGGTATAAATCGAGTAAAGCAGTTCCATGGTTATAAAAGTAGGAGAACCAGAATGGCCCAACCACCAAATCATGGTGAGCAGTAGCACCCAAGAATACCACAATAAGTACCTTGGATAAAGCGAAAATAAATGGATCATACTTGTAAATTCTCGCGAGTATTTGAGTATCATCATCAAACGTGATTAATCTTCTAGTAAAATTGATATAATAAGAGATGACAGTTGGAACCACAATGGAAAGTAAAGTCCAAATAAACAAAGTAGATAAAGCAGTATAATTGAGCAGAGCATAAAAATCAGGAGTAGGTAAAGTTGAAGTGTTGAAAAAGTCCATATTGTCCTTTAATAATGGATGAATGGATGAATTATTTCTAAGTTCAACTAAAGGAACAAATGTAATTAACCAATAAATGAATTCTAAGCCAAGTTCAGCGTAAGAAAGAGTAATAGATTTAGATAATGTCTCCCTCAATTCTCCATTAACATCAACAGTGGTAATACCGATTTCATCAGTGTACTCTAAAATTTTGGAATACGTTTCTTCAGAAAATTTGATAATTGGATCCACTATAGAAGTGTAAAGATCAATAGGTGGACCAGATTCATAATCTTTATCGTAGTCTTCATCTTCATCTTCTTCATCTTCATCATAATCTTCTTCTTCATCTTCTTCTGCATCATCATCTTCTTCTTCTTCTTCCTCATCATCGTCTTCTTCTTCTCCATCTTCTCCATCATCTTCATCATCTTCAACGTCTTGTTGTTGTTGTTCCTGTTGTCCCTTTTCTTCTTGGTCTTCTTCTTCTTCATCAGTGGTAGCAGATATAGTCATAGTTTTTACTACAACATCATTTTTACCATGCTTAGCTTCAGCATCAATAGCTTCTTGAACAGCACTAAGGTTTGCAACTGGGTCTTGTCCAATAAAATCGTTAAGTTTCTCAAGTAATACTTTCTTCGTATCCTTGGTAAGAGTGTGAACGCCTAATCTGTGGGCCACTTCACTCAATTCTGCCTTCTTGAGGCCTTGTAATTCAGACATGGCTTTAGTGTATATTGCTTTGTTTTCAATAAACAAATATTAAAAAAAAAAAATCTAAACAAACAACACAAATTGCTTTTGCAAACTTGACGATAAAATGTAAACAAACAAAATTCTTTAAAGAAACCCAAAAAATCTAAAAAAAAAGAATGCAAAAATAAAATAAAACTACCAACAATTGCTACTTCAGAAAAATACCATCAATTCTTAATCACATAATGCATCAAGTTCTATTTAATAAATACTTGCCAAATATGGCATTAGTCTCTATTGTGTAGTTGTTAATTAATGGCTCTTTTTTCTATTCAAATTACCAAATAAAGCTTAATCAAAACAAACACAATATGTTTTGGACTGTATGTAACAAGCCTTATTGTATTGCTTACCTTGCCATCAATGCCCATTAATTCTCCATGTTGCTTTTGGATTATAATCTAAAAGCAACATTCATGATTGAAGTATTTGAAAAGCCCAATGTGCAGGACATTAATATTTACAATTAAAATTACACTAAATTTATTTACCTAAATCATTTCATCTTAACATAAGCATCTATAGCTATTGAGTTTTATATTAAAGTTTACAAATTAATTTTTATTTATATTTGAGTTTTCACTTATTGGTTTGGTAATAACGCACGTATTTGAACAAAGTGAAGTCATTTTTTGACCCATAATTTCGGTCTATTTATTTTATTTATTATTCCATTTGAAATTAGAAACTTGAGTAATGATACGACATAGTCTAAAATCTATAACTTTGGGAAATAAAAGCTCTATATCAAGGCCTATATCAAGCAAACGACAAGGGAGGTATAAATCAACGATAAATACGCATAAATTTAAAGAACAACCTCGAATAAACCCCGTTGGGATTCAATACTTATCAAAGAACTTACAACAGAAACTATTCCCTAATCATAAGGAACAGAAAGTTGATAATGATCTATTAACCATATCAAAAAAGCATTTAAGTGATAATGGCTTATTGGGTAAGCCGACACAAATAACCGAACCCATAAATGTTAAAAATTTCCCTGATTTAGTTGGTGCCGGATCGTTAGATGAGCATTTTTATAAATTGGCTACTGAACAGTCTCAACCATATTTATCCATGGCTGAAAAGTTCTTTGACAAGGATATGAAATTACCTGAAAAGCCTAAAAAATGGTTGTTTCAAAAAGGTTGGACTAGGTACGAGACTGGTAAAAAACCCGAAGTTGTTCCATTCCCCTTGGAAGATGAAATTGTTTTCGATGTAGAAGTATTGTATAACATTTCACCCTATGCGGTATTAAATACTGCAGTTACTTCAAAAGCTTGGTACGGTTGGGTATCTCCTTTTTTAATTGAATACAACAACGATAAAACTTGTACTGATTATGAGCATCTCATCCCATTTAATACCCTACAACAAGAAAAACTAATGGTTGGTTACAATGTTGGTTATGATAGAGCTCGAGTTTTTGAAGAATATAGCATCAAACAATCAAAGGCTTTTTATTTGGATGCCATGAGTTTGCATGTAGCAACTACTGGTATTTGCTCCCAACAGAGAACTAGATGGTTAAAACATAAGAAAGATAAGAAAATAGTTGAGCAAAATATAGAAGAAGAAGGCGAAACCGCTGATATCAATAGTGATTCAATATTACTGGATTTGCGTGATGATCCATGGCTAAGTGTAACTTCAACTAATTCTTTAGCCGTTGTTGCTGAACATCATTGTGGAATTAAATTAAATAAAGGTGTTCGAGAAGCTTTTGATACAATGGATCCTCAAGAAATTATAAATGACTTCCAACAACTTATGAATTATTGTGCATCTGATGTTAGTGCTACTTATGAAGTATCTCGTAAATTATTCCCTGAATTCAGACAGAAAATTCCACATCCTGTCTCATTTGGTGCCTTAAGACATTTGGGTACATTGTTTTTACCAAGCTCAAAAAAATGGGATCATTATATTAAAACTGCGGAATCAGTTTATCAATCAAATAAATCTGCCGTCATTGAAAAATTAAAGGCCCAAATAAATCAATTAGTTGAATATATAGAAGATAGTAACAAGAAACCGCCTGATATTGACAATGATCCATGGCTTTCACAACTTGATTGGAACTTGAAATTACCTCGATTGAAAAAAGACGGCTCTCCTGCCAAAAGGCAAGCTTTCTTGACCGGATATCCAGAATGGTATCGTAGTTTATTTCGGAGTATATCTCCCGATAACAAAACAGGTGAAAGAGAAATGAATGTTTCAAATAGAACTAGGCAAGTCCCTCTTTTCTTGAAGCTTTCATGGGAAGGGTTCCCTCTTTTTTGGACTGATGAGTATGGTTGGTGTTTTAGAGTACCTAATGATGAAGAAATAATTGCCTCTATGGAAGCAAAGAATTATAAACGAGCCAGAATTACTGAAGATAGTGTTATAGTTGATCCTGAAACCGGAATTGAAACCGTAAAAGAATTCACAAACTTGCATTTATTAAAAACACCAACTGCAAATTATGAATTGTTTAGAATCCCACATCCTGATGGACCAAAGAAAAAATGTACTTCAGTGCTTGGTAAAAATTTCCAGCGTTTCTTCGAAAATGGAGTGTTACGCTCAGAAGGTGGTATAGCTAATGAAATTATCAAGTTGAATTCATTGGCATCATATTGGGTAGGAAATAGAAAGAGAATAAGTTCTCAATTTATTGTTTACAATGACCCATCTGGTATCAAAAATAATTTTTTTGGGAACGTAAAAACCAAAAATAGTCAAAAGGAGGATGTAGGAATGATTTTACCAAATATCGTTCCCATGGGAACTGTTACTAGAAGGGCCACCGAAAATACCTGGCTAACAGCATCTAACGCTAAAAGCAACCGTATTGGTTCCGAATTGAAAGCAATGATTGAAGCACCAAAAGGTTATGTATTTGTTGGAGCTGATGTTGATTCGGAAGAGTTATGGATTGCTTCATTGATAGGTGATTCTGTATTCAAACTTCATGGTGGAACAGCTTTAGGCTGGATGACATTAGAAGGTAATAAAAATGATGCTACTGACTTACACTCTAAAACTGCCAATATTTTAGGCATTTCTAGAGGTGATGCCAAAGTTTTCAACTACGGTAGAGTTTATGGAGCAGGTGTTAAGTTTGCAACAAGATTATTAAGTCAATTCAATCCTAATTTAAATGAAGAACAAGCTTCTGAAACTGCAAAGTTGTTGTACCAAAAAACTAAAGGAACCTTGAAAAACTCAAAGCATTTACAGCGACCCATCTATTTTGGAGGAAGTGAGTCAATAATGTTTAATAAACTAGAATCTATTGCTTATGATGAAACTCCTAAAACTCCTGTTTTGGGGGCGGCTATCACTGCAGCCTTGAAAAAGAAAAATTTACTGAAAAATCAGTACTTAACTTCGAGAGTAAATTGGACTATACAGAGTTCAGGGGTTGACTATTTACATTTGGTAGTTATAGCAATGCAACATTTGGGTGAAAGGTATAATATTCCATTACGATTATCGATCACTGTTCATGATGAATTGAGATATCTTTGTAAGAAAGAAGATCAATATAAAGTTGCACTTTTACTACAAATTAGTAATCTTTGGACCAGAGCTATGTTTTGCCAAGAGTTAGGTATCAATGAAGTACCACAATCGTGTGCATTTTTCTCAGAAGTTGACATAGATCACATTTTAAGAAAAGAAGTTAGTATGGACTGTATTACCCCATCCCATCCAGACCCCATACCACCAGGGGAATCATTAAATATTCTTGAACTATTGGAAAAATGTAATCAAGGCAAAGTTTTAAAAGAAAACAAAAACTTCCTTACAAAGTATGACAAAATTATATATACACCACGTCGATCCGTTATGCAAGACACAGATGAAGGTTCCTCTCGGGAAGAATTAATTTCGTTTGCCAAATTACAATGTGCCAAAAACGCTTCTCAATGGGCAGGAGCTATTTATGAATATTCTAATGCTAAAGCTTCCAAATTAAAATCAAAACTGGAAGTAGTATCAATGACCAAGCCTCGGGAGCCAAGAGCAAAAAATGCAAAATCTAATAAATCCAATTTTAAATTAAAAGAATATGACTTAGACATAGAAGAGAATGGAGATGAATTATTGGCCAGATATAATAAAACTTGTAACGATGACATTTTATCGTCACTGAAAAAAAGGCATGGTGAAATTAAAAAAGATGTTTCTAAGAGGATCAACTCAAAGATGAAAGGGGTAAACGCTAACAATAAGTTAGTTTCACATGAATGTAATAAATTAGCAAAACCTTTTGCTAAAGTTCAACCATTTGAAACCAATCGTAAGTCTACTATTATCAAATCAGAAAGTAAAAAATTCAAGTTTACGTCAATTAATAAAAATAATAGTGCCTGTTCACCTTTCAGCTATGATTCCCAGAAGTCATCTACATCTACATCATTAACTCCGAGAACTTTAACAAAACGAGTTTATCAGAGTCGCTACTTACTGACGAAATAAAATGTCTAGTTTTTTCTGTTGAAATATAGTTCCATTCAATTGCTTTTAAATACGATTGCAAAATTTACATATATAATTGATGTGTCTTCTTACATATCATTAAAACAAATGTCCAATTATTTGTCTAGCTCATAATTGATTGATAATTTGGTTTCTTAAAAGAAGTCTATTTTCCAATCATTAAACCTCGTTAACTTTTTGCTTGGCTTGTGAAATTTTGTATAATAGTATGATGTATATGATGATTTTTATGACAATAATGATATCCTATAGATTTAAAATTGTAATTTAGTTAGAGATTGATGGAACTAGTTTATGAAATGCCCTTTAGTAAATTAGTTTGCAACCAACAATTTAATTGTAGTATACAGTATATGACTTGGTCAACTTCCGTTTCAAATTGCGCATAAAAATAACTAGGAATTATTTCTTAAATTTCAAAATATGGGTAATAAATTATATTATATTTGAGTAGAATAATTCAACTAAAACCGAATTTTAAGTGAAAAGGGAAAAAAGAAAAGGAAATATTAATAGATTGATTTTAGTATTTAGAACTTAAACTGGTAACGGAGATAGAAATTCCACGGCTTAATTATCTTTAACCGAGTCCTTTCATGTATCAGAAGTTCAAGTTCCTTTTTTGAACATTTTTAATTTTAAATTTATTTCATATAGGTATGATAAATACTAGCCGTACTTATAAAATTCACAGATGGTGTCTTGATGTGACCGTTTTAGGAACAAAAGATGCCGTTTATGTCAATATAATCTGCATGAATGTTTGTTGTAGTTTCCAAAAAGAGAAATAAATAAAAATTAACATGCCGAATTGTAATTAATCGAGCAGTAGTATAATTTCCAATATTGAATGTGAAGAAGGATTTACAGATGGAGTAGTGATAAAGGAAGAGTTGAGAGTTTATGATAGGTGTATACACATAGGCATTGAACCTAAAATTATTTTGGTATGAGTTTAATAGCCAGCTCAATGTTAAAGCCGACTGACAATCTTTCTCGGTTCGATCGGTTATAAAACCGCGCAAAATATATCTCAACTAAGATTTCAAATTTGTCGAACGCTAGAAATAAACATACATCATACCTGAAGATGATATTAACAGTCTTTTTTTTTTTTAAGATTTACTCTGTAATTTATTTCAAATTAATTGACTAATATGTCATTCTTATATAAATAATTTGCTCATGAACTATAAACTTTACTCTTATATCTCAATAATAACTTACAAATATGCTTAGTATACATTTTGACATCTGCCATTCGTTTTCTCCATGTAGCATATTATTAATTTCAAAATAGAAAATTTAATTATAATTTTCGATTTATACTACTTTTTAACAAATATTATGCTTTACTACGCTTCAGGTGCACGACTTGTTTTTGTTCCCGAATTGTCCGATAGTTCAATGGCCAATTAAATAAATTTTTGTCGGGAAGATAAAACATAAATCCTGTAGGTATATATACCCTGATATTCGTCCACCGAATTTTTGTTTTTATTGCTTTTGCTAGTTGAATTTATAATGTTACCAGCTGGTGTTATTTTGGTTTTCGTTTTAATCTTCTTAGTCTTTGTTGCTTGTTGTGCTGTCTTCATCCACAAGAAGATTAAGGCTAGAAAGTCTAACCAAAGATTTTAAATTGTTAAATTGGATATTAATTACAAACTTCAACATAATGAATGTTTTGCGCTAATTAATCTTTTACAAATATCCATATAATTTCAAAAAAAAAAAAGGCATTATTATCAACTCTTTTTTTTAACTTGTTGTGATTTTTATACTTTATTATAACCTATGGGGAAATTAATCAATTAATTAATATTACGGGATTTTATTATTCATTTGGAAGAAAATTAAACATCTTATTGCCAACTTTGCGGGAGGTTGTCAATATAATATTTTAAGTTTAGCTTTTTTTAATAAATGATTTTTATAATACAATTTTAATATGTAGATTAAGAGTGGAGAAGTTTATCGATACTACTTTTATTTAATAATTGGGAAATATTTTTTAAATGTATATATGACTAAACTTCTTGTTGTTCTTGAGGTTGGGTTTTCAAATCTTCATCGAATTCTTCCATCTTAAAAGCTTGATATAAGGCAATAATACTTATTAGAGAAAGTGTCCACCATGAGAAGCCACCTAAATGTAAACCATCAAAGAAGGATATCAACCAACCCCAAGTTAAAGGAGCAATGCACCGAGCCAAAGCATTCATGCTCAAAGTTGTTCCATTAACCAAGGCTCTATGTTGTGGTAATGTTGCTCTATGAATAAGAATAACAATTTGAGGAAATGCAGTTGCAGTTGCCAATGTGGAAATGGCTGCAATAAGATAGATTAAAACGGTAGAGACCCAATCAGGGAAACGAGGATTATAATCATGTAAGGTGAATATGATGAATGGTAAAAAAAAATAGACAAATGGGAAAATTGATGATGAAAATCTGAAACCGGAAATGGTACTATAGTTTCTATCCATATATGGGAATAATAGAGTAATAATCAAAACACCTAAAAAACCAGTTGTAGAGAGTAATGTACCAATCGAATCAGAATCATAACCAAACCCACCTGTAATAGTAATTGGAAATTTTAATTCATCTTTCTTAAATTTCCCAGCTAACAATACTGGTAAAAACTCCAGGAACACCAATTGTTGAAATGATAACAAAAAATTAGAAATCAGAGTCATAATAACAGGATTAGTAAAAGTTTCTCTGTTAAACCCGCTTTTCGAAGTTTCCATATCAATTTCATCGTCAGTTATAAGCGATAATGATCCAGTTGTGGTCCTTGAAATATTTGGTCTCACCGATGGATTAGATGAAAATCTTCTCACAAATGCAAGTGACAGTCTTCTAGAAATATTTCCGGTTGGGGTGGCCATTTCTTGACAATTATTATCTTGAACTGAAATTGAATCCACAGCCAAAGGAAGTGGGAAATCTTCAGCATCTGAGCTCAAAGATTCTATATCATCTTCCATTCCATTGACAGTAGATTGATAAAGGGGACTCTCAGTGATTTCATCTATTAATGGTTCAGTTTCTTGAGGTTGTGCAGGAGAAGAAGAAACCAATGTATCAATCACATAAGGCTTGGAACGACATTTTCTATTCCACGGTCTTTTAGGGACATGATAACCCAATTTACCACGAATCCAATCGCCAATTTCAAGTCCATAATCTTTCCTCTTTTTGCATCTTGGATTAGTTTCTTCGAGAAACAAAAATCCCATTACCAAACTGAAAGTTAGAAAAAGACAAACTACTATATTTGATAAAGCATAAGGATAATTGTTCAAAAAATCATTATAATTCATTATGTTGGATATATTTACATCGACGTCCTTTTTAGGTCTGGTGAGATACTTGGATCCACCAATTAATGGACCAATAACACTACCAAAATTCCAAAGCAATGGTAATGTAGAGAACGCAACAGCTTGATGCCTACGTTCAGTGGCTAATTCTCCAATAACTGTACGCAATACCGCTATATTACCATTTAAAGCACCCATACATGATCTTGCGAAAAGGGCCACAAAGAAATTAGGAGCAAATCCAAATATAACTATTGAAATAGCAGTTCCTAATAACCCACAGAGGAGTACAGGTTTCCGACCTATTCTATCTGATATTTGACTCCATTGAACACACATCAAGAATTGAAAAAATGCAAAAGAAGCCGACAAGTACCCAGTATAAGCTGAAATGTTATTTTCATCTGTAACAACTCCAAAGTCTCTTATCATAAAATATACATAAGGGAACATTGAAGTGAAAGCTATTGGTTCAGAAAAACGAATTAGACATACAACGAACATCTGCCACACCGGGAAACCTCGTAGAGATTCTCGAAGTGAAATTTTTTGGTCATCTCCCATATTACTACTCGCAGTCAAAAACTAATAATAATTGTAGATATATTTTTTTTGAACTTTTGACAATGATAATTTTTTGTTACCTAATCTTAGTCATTAGCTTTGAATATGTGCGTAAAAAATCTCTTATCTTTGTGAGCCACAGTATATGTTTTTATATATTCATCTTCATGCTGGATTTTCTTTTTATACAGGACTCTTTTTTTATATACATATATAAGTATCAAGCAAATTTTGGTATCTATATAACTAGTTGATAACTAAATATATAACCAAGTTGATATTGATTTAGTTCATGTATTGGATACCTTCGTTTGAAATCCGGTACAGTGCAATCTTTTTTTTTATAGATCGTCTTATCTTGATTCGCGAAGATTAATAAGAAAAATTGTTGGCTCTTATTTTTTTCTTTATTTTTTTTTTGTTTATATATAATCTTTGTAGTATTTTTCATGAAAAGTTAATTTTCATCAGCATTATTATTTATACGTAATAGAGCTTGGTCTAATTGAGTTTTACAAAAACTAATCATTATTTTCAAAATACACCACTTTAGATTTACATAACATCATAACCTTTCTCCTAAATATATATAAAAAATTTGAATTATGAAAATATATATACCCAAATAAATATTTTCAAAATATTTTAAAATACATATATATCATGAAAGAGTGAAATCTGACAATTATTTCAAGAAAAAATATATAAGGTCAGTTAGTTGAACATGCTCAATATGATCCCATCGAGTTAATCCTGAAACATGACATATATACATACGAGTGACACTCATTTTAAATAAAAAATAAAACCAGAATATAACTAAATATGCAATAGACTTAAAGTTGATATAAGAATTGAATTGACAACCCCTTAAAGTATAATCAACTGCAACAAACCAATGAGCAGGAAAAAAAATTGAGTTGTGGCTACTATTAGAGTTAAAAGCATGTAAATCAAAGTTCACTATCCCCTCTTGCACCAACCTCTATTTATAGCTAGAAAATAATTATATTGAAGAAAAAGAACAAAGCCATATTTACATTGTTTTCTCTTTGGCTGCTATTATTCGTGTGTTCAGTTCATTTGTAGTAATTCCTTCCAGATCATTAGTTTAGTGTACGACTAATACCAATCCACTTTTAATTGCTTATTTATTAATATATTGTAAATTAACCTTTAGTAGAAAATAAATCTAAAATGGGTCATTTTGGACCTACTTTATTTTTTTTTTTAAAAGCTTTCTATTCGAGATATCCAAGATACATGAGAAACCCTTCCACTAACAGGCTAAAATGAGACAAACTTAATTTTGAATATTGGAAACTAACAATCTACATCTTTTGAAGAAATTATTCAAAAATTTTTAGCCTGTATAAGAAAAAAACAAAGTACACGAGATCTTGTTTTATAATAGGCAAGTTGACCTCTTTATTCTCTTTTCTTAACATTAATTAACTACTAAATTGTAAACAAAGGAGTGATCCATTATGTATCCAATATAATTTAGGTAAATAGCACTAGATACCTTTCCAATTCATTTTATCGATTGTTCACGTGTGGGTTTTCACACACCGTACAGTATACAAAACTTTTATATCAAGCTCACAAAAAAACTATTTTTAACGAAAACAAACAAAATTAAAACCGGAACCTTGGATAATCAATTTAAATAGTTTTAGTGTTTAACTTATATTAATTATTCATATCCCAAAGCTTTGACGGGAAATATTTTAATGGAGGACTCCACCGTAAGAAAGATATCTGTTTCCTCCTTGTCGAGTGATGATTCAACGCGTAATTTAATTGAGACACTTGGGGGATCAAAAGCTACTGGTACACGCACCGCTAACCCTAAAGAGAATCAACAACCTGGGACTCCAGTTTCCCTTACATCTAATGAAAGTTTGGGTCATTTGGGAGCAAGCCCAACATCTATACCCAAGAAAAAACCAATCAAATTTACCGTCAGAAAAGTATCTCATGAAACACATAGTCCTGAATTAGGTGATGGGAAAATCAATAATGCAAGTAGTTCACCAACATCTTATGGCAATGGTACTTTAAACGCTCAAAAGAATATATTACAATCACAAGAAAAATATGATCTATATGATAAGAAAATCAACAAAATAAGTAAAGAAATAACTTTCTTACAAAATCTTTTACCGCCATATAACGTTGAAGTAGATTATGCTACTAGAACAAAAATTTATAGTGCCATTGAGAAATTAAAGAACAAACAGGACGAATTGGAAAAGAAAAAATACGCTTTAGGTATTACCATAAGTCGACTTCGAAGAGCCAGAGATGATAGTGATTTTTGGGTTAGAGCTAAAGGTTCTACCTGAAAAAATGAAATAAACAAAATCGGAGGGGACGCGAAGTTGAAGTGTACCATAAATATTAAACAATGTTTAACAAATAATTTCGTTATATTGAGATCAATTGTGAGTGAAAGTTGAAATTTAGAATATGGCAAAATTCTAATACGCTAAATAGTCGTCAGAAAACAATCCAACCGAATACTCAATTAGGAAATACATATAAATTTAATGTTCAAACACGTCTCAAACATTAATTAAAAATGCTTTTTCATGTTTTTATTTATTTATTTTCTTTTTTTTTTTAATTGTTGATTCATCCCCAATTTACTATCGCATACCAGGCATTTTAATGGTCAAATGGTTTGTATGGCTTAAAAGTAATTTGACCATTCGATGATCAAGCTCACTGATAATGTCTACGCCAAAATTGCTATTGCTGTCAATGCCAAAGAGTCAAAATTTCATAAACAAACAGAAAAGAAAAAAACAAAGGGGAAAGGATAATATAATTTAGAAACAAGTTAGATATGAGTTTGATTTTTGGTGAGAGGCTACTTGTTGAGATAATTACTAAAATGATAAAAGAATGCATAATAATAAGTAAGAATTCTATGTATGTACGGAGTTCATATTGTATAGGATATTTAACGATAAGAGGCCATGATAAAAACAAAATTAATAAACTTGGAAATAACTTGACAAAATAGGCAAACGGACACACGGCCATACATAAAAAAAAACACACCTCTTTTTTAAAAGGTTAAGCTTTAAACGATTTCAAAAAATCACTCTCAACATTAAACTAAAAAAGTTCTTTTAAGAAATAAATTCCAAAGAATTCCTAATTCAGTCGTTTAAATGTTACTGTTTTTTTTTTTTTTTTTCTTAAAAAAAAGTTTTTTGGTATGCATATATTTGTTCTTTGATTATATTTATATTCGAATTGTATCAAGGTTTTTTGTTGCTTGCCTTTATGAATGAAATGTGGGGCGATGCAATTGTAATTTATTTAGCAAATGAAAACGCTATTATTGTTGAGAAAAAGTGAAAAAAAGTGATCTTTACACCTCTATACAAAAAAAGGTATGATTTTCGCTCGTATTGTAACAATAGTTCTCAGACCATTTCAATTATGCATCTTTGTAATCATTACGAATTAAGCCAACCGTGGACGATTAAGCACATTCTACGTAACAATTTAATTTAAAGCCTTGATGGGTAAAGAAAACGAATCCAGGCTTTCAAGGCTTTAATTTGAAACATATTGGTGTGAAAACTGAATGTGGTGAATGATGCATTGTTGATTCTTATTGAAAAATAATAGCAATAGTCACAATCTTATTACTAATAATAAATAAATTATGTTAAAATTACACTTTGGACCTTACGCAATATACGATGAACTTCTCAAATATCTGACATTGCATTGGCATCGAAATTTAAGAATTCATTAAAATCAACTTAAATTTTTTTTTTTTCAAGTATGTTAAAAAAAGTCTTTCCTATTTAAAAATTACCCCAATATATCCTATATTTCCCTACTTATTGTTCAATAACTATGTTGCAATCAAACAAAAAATAAAATTAAAAAAAAGAAAACAAATCAAAATTAAATTAAAGTATGTGGTATCTCTAAAGTTCGAATATATTTTCAATACATTAGTTTAATCTTGATGAAATTGCAAAGTTATGTCGAATAAGTAACATTAATCACTACGAAACTACAGTATTGTATGATCTTAAGTGGAATTTACATATATACGTAATATTTTTTTCCTATTTGCGTGGATGATTGATTGTTTGCACATGAAATGCATTATACCAAACGTTTTTTTGCGGTCTTACCTTATTTATCGTATTACAAGTTTACTACCCGAAAAGCTGGATTCTTTGAGAGAATATTCTTCAATCAACGTCTTAATTAGTGATTTGTAGTATTAATTTTTAGCTTTGCTTATAATCTATCCAAATTAAAGCTTGGTTATTTTCGTAAACTTTACTATCGTTATACAAACTTGCTTCAGTTAAAAAAACCAATAATAGAAAATCAAGAAAAAAAAAAAAGAAGAAAATTCAAAACTAAATACAATTACCTTAATGTCATTATGCTAGTATCCCATCTTATATATTTGTCAAAGCAACACAAATATCTTATTTATCTATTAATTAATTGCTTAAAAAATTATGAGTAACTGAGGTGTGGGGCATCTTCACCCCTTGCCCCCTTACATCTAGTTTGTTGTTATTGAAGATTAGGAAAAGTTTTAAAAATAAAATTGAATGCGCCAGTGCAGTGCCCAAAATTTCCTCAAGTGGCATAAAGTTGTACTGGGGAATATTCATATATACTTATACACCGCCATTAAAAGTTTCAGGAAACTTATATATCAAAAAATTATAGAAAATTCAACATATCTAGAAAGCTTTATACTGACTATTTTCAAAGTACTTGCTTGCTATTAAATTTTGATATATATTCCCCACAAATATACCCCGCCGCATTTGACTGCAAAAAAAAATTGGCACTTGTGGTATACAAGTATACCTTGTTAAAAGATCAAAGTGAAAATTCGAACACTCTCGTTAAAGGTTTACATGGCGCCCCAGAAAAAATATATATGCGCTTTCTGTGCTCGTGCATTCTCCAGATCAGAGCATAAACAAAGGCATGAAAGAAGTCACACCAAAGAAAAGCCATTCCACTGCGATTATTGTGCTTCTGCCTTTGTGAGAAGAGATTTACTACAAAGACATTGTAGAACCGTGCATAATGTCAATGTTGTTCCAAATCCAACAAAGACTTTAAAGAAAAATATAGTAATAACTTCTCCTGATTCTCCTATAGACTTTGATGAACACTCAGTTCAAACTTCATTACCTGGGCTTGTCCAACCACAACAACAGCAACAACCACAACAACATATTACAAATCATGAAGTAGCTAATGAAGACTCTCTGGAAAACAAAACTTCCTGCTTAACTTTTAATTCTGGGTCTACAAAGTCTGAAGAAAATGAAATGAAAATAGTTCAAAGCTTATCATTATCAAAAAAGCTTAGCACTGTCCTTTCCAATTTTGAAAAAATCACCATACTACAATCAAAATCTGAATCAAAAATAAACTTTATTTTTGAAAATTTGAACATAAACCTACCTTTAAGTTTAGATCTATCAAAAGATATAGATGATTATTTTCTTATGTGGAATATCAAGAGATCAACATACCCACTTTTAGACTCTGTTGAAACTGAAGTGTTTGAATTCATTAACTCATTTACAAATTCTTCCTCACTAAATATAATTTCAAAATACTATTCTAAATTTAATGGTCAAAATTTTAACTTAACCAATTCAGACTCTCAAAAAATTTTGGCCATTGAATGTAACATGTGTTTGTTATATTCCGTTTTGGCTATCGGTGCATCTAATTTTAATAATGACAATGATTCAGTAATTTTATTTATGAAAGCTTGGAATTTACTTATATCAAACTTGATTCCTCGTTTAAATTCCAACACTGAGAACTTTGACTCAAAACCTCCAATAAATAAGGAAATATTAAATGATCAAATGATGATTTTGAAAAACCTTTTCATGTTGGCTTATGTGTGCTCCCAGATAAACTCTAAAATAAAATATTCCTCGGTGACGTCAAATGTCGTTAATGAAGATATTGTATTCAATTATCTTGATGAAATTAGTTATATTATAATGTCTCATATAGAAGAGACTAGTGGAGGATATCAATTGACTCACAATAGCCAATCAAGAAGCTCTAGTACTTCATCATTAGATTCACTGGAAAGTTATACTTCAGTTAATGAATCTACGACAATTGATGAAAATTTACCTTTGTTTTGGAGCATTTATATTATTCTTTCAAAGTTTTTCATGGTAAGAAATCATGCACCACCAAAGATATATTCATTTTTATTAAACAAACCTCTAATTAAAGGTCCTGTGTTGCTGAAGATTTTAAAGAATTTAGCAACAAGAGCAGTACAAAGCTTTTCCAAATTTAACAATGAAATTATTGTTCTGTCATTATCAAATGAATTACTATCACATATTCACTATAATAAAATGCTTATTTATAAGCTGAAAAGTATTTTACACAATTCACTTATCTTTTCAAACAAATCGTTCAACAATGGAGTTGATTTAGACAATTATGTTTATAAAATGTTTCAAAAAAAAATTTTGATTAACAGTCCAGCAAAGTTTCAGAGTTTGCTAAATAGTTATATGTTCAACCCTACAGAATCATATAATTGGGATTTATTATATCTTTCTATTAAAGAGTTTAATATGGAAAATATTGATATTGATGATAAAAGTGAAGAAAAACATGACATTAGTACAAAGTTCAAATTTAATGATTTTTTCAAGGTTTTTTTTGAAGATTTTGAAGGCCATAATAACCTTGAAGTTGATGCTAAAGAACAATACTTGCAGTTCATCAAATATTTAATTCCATTTTTCAGCAAGAACAAGGTAACAGACTTAGATTATGGTCATATATGTATTGATGACTTAAATAAAAATAGTTTTATCAACAATAATTTAGGTATTGCAACTTTGCCCATAATATTTAAGTTTCAATGCTTGCAGGTTGCATCTCACGACGAATTTAATTTTAATACATTTGATAGAAAGCGAATTCATTATCTATTAATGGAATGGTACTTAACAATAATTAAATTGATAATAGGGTTGAAAAATGATACTTCAGTTTATCATAAAGAATCCAGCCATCAAAATTTCAAAGGTTATTCTAAAACTTCACTGAACGAGAGCGCTCAAAATATTCATGATTTAAATATGAATTATACTCTCAACTCCTCAAATTATGCAAAGAAGTATGGATCCAATGAATATGAATTAACAAACAATTATATTTTCCAATGCTTGATGTATATCATAAAGCAAGTTAGTATAAATGTAAAATTGCCCAATGGGAAAATAATTAACCATCAAAATTTCAGTGAGAAATTGGATTTTGAAAATGATTTATTTCATATTGATGATGAAATTATCTATTATATATTGAAAAATATTGAACATATACTAGATAGATGGTTAGTTAATTTAAATCAAAATGGGGAAATAATTCTTGAGTCGATTGGTTTCAAATTTATGAGAAAATTTATGGAAGATTACATTTATTCCCAATTAAATTTTAGTAAGCATATAATTGAAAGCAACCAAACCAATGATTTTGTTTATCAAAACCAACACGGTCAATTTAGCTGTAACTTAAACATGGATAAACCTTCAACAAAACCAATATACTCAATTAAGCATAGAAATCTGATAAACATTGCCAGTCTTGATTCAAACTATATTTTGCATGGTAGTCTTCAGCATTATAAAAACGAAGCATACTCATTTAATTCTCAACAAAATCTTTCTTTACAAACAAATTTTCAAGCGGTTCAACCACAATCAAATCAAACAAACTTACCACATCAGCAATTAAGGTCACAGGAAACTCAACAACAGCAACATTACCAGATAACTTCAACTCAACCATTACAATTAAGCCAACTGCAAACTTCACTTCCTCATATTTCACTCACACAAGGTCTGAAAGATTTGGTTTTACCCCCAATTTTACCACCTCTTTCGAATACTGATTTGCAACAAAGATACCCAATTTCTAAGAGCTTTTCTCAATCTCGTAGTAGATAGAATTCATATAATTACATGTTTAATTAATAATATAAATTTACACCTGATTTAAAGTGAAATCTTAACTTCAGTAATTTGTGTAACTGACGCGAAACCACACAAAATGTGGGGTGATTAATAATATCTTCGACTCTCAATTTATAGAATGAATTGGAAATACTGTCCCATATGTATCCAAATAGTGCCCAAAATCGACAATGAAGCTACATTAGATCCACAAGGATACTCTGGAATTTATATCGAGCTGCTAGCTGCGGATAGTCAGCATTATTTCTTCACCATTGGAAATTCGTCTATTTCTAACCAAGATTTCAACGGCTATATAAGTTCTGCTAGTTTGGTTGATAAGACAAATATTGAATGGTTCCCAGCCAGTCTTAAATTACAATTAGGTATATTGTCCCAAAATGCCAGCGATAAGTTATCGAGAACTATCAAGTTCTTTCTTGAAACAGGGTTTAAATTATCTCCAATTCAAACTAAAGAAATGAGTGAAAGTGAAACAATAAGTAATACAAGTCTTCTAATATTTGATATCAAAAGTGCAGCAAATTATAAGCAATTTAGGTATAAAGTCAGTAAAAGTCTTCAAAATATATCATTTGATTCAATACAAAGCCCAACATTCAGCATTAGAAGCTCTCCGTTTAATTTAACGAATCCAGCGTTATTTATGGATTTTGTATCTGTTGGGCAAATAAATTTTACTATATCAGATGATTCAGAAATATTTGGATACTTCTCTGATGTTAAATATTTAGAAAATATGATAGGTGGAGTTGTTTTAAACAAGGATAACCAATCTAAGTCATTGGGCTTAGTAGTAGGAAGCATACGAAAAATAAATGGCGATGGTGAATTAACATTAATAGTATCATGGCAACGTATATTTAAGATTTTGAAGCCTATAATTAATAATTTTTTACTAAATTCATTACATCTGACTTTAAGTTATCCCAAGAAAGCGATATCGATTGACTCGGTACTGACAAATAATGTAATTGCAATTACAGTGGCAGATGAATTCAATTACAATTTATATTGGGGTTCTGGCATAATACTCAACCAAGACACCATAGTAACCAACAGACACGTTGTTGAGAATAATGCAAAGACAATTATTAGAATCTACCTTGACAGTGAAAATTCGTTTGCCTTAAAATTACAAGGGTTACGAGCAGTAACTTCAATTAAATATGATTACCACATGGAAGATTATGACCAATTAATTTCTCCCAGTACAACATTAGATTTGGCATATATAAAATTATCATCATCACATAAGAAATTAATAAAGAAATATGTCAGTTCCAACTTGGAACTGACGTATGATTATGCAATGGGGGATTACGTTGAATCAATTGGATTTGGGTTATTTTTGTCCACGCTGGTGAACCAGAAAGGGCATACTAAAGAGCTTCAACCTTTGAAATCATCTGGATGTATCAATAAATTATGGGAGTACCCCTTATTTGAAGATTCGACTTATGCCTCTCCCTGTATTATGATAACATCATCATCCTGTTGGAATGGGTCTTCAGGAGGAGGATTATTTCGAAACAATAAGTTCATTGGATTAATTTGCTCCAATGCTCAAGTTAAGTTGCCCGAGGTGTTTGGAGTATTAGATGGAACAGAGAAAGTAAGTAGTTTTTCATTGTGTATTCCGGCTCAAATACTTTTTGAGCTATACGATTATATTATGAGTGATCTGAATAGAAAAATTAATCCAAAAATATCCCAATTATGGGGACTTGACAAAACTCATAACGATGTATACATTGATTTGAACAAATTATGAAACCATATTTTAGCGTGGTAGTTTAAGTTTAAGTTTCTTTCTATATTTAATAATAAAATATGAATTAAATAAGCAATAATATGTATAAAAAAACCATTGAATTAGTATTCACCATCTTTAGCAATAACAATTCTCTTTGAATTTTTCAATCATTTTTCCCATCATTCAGCGATAAACCATGGGCATTAGTATTTTTAGTATTATCTAGATTTCTTGTATCATTAGAGCCCGCGTTTTCAAAACGACTAACTTCTAATAAAGATGAATATAAACCGGTTAATTCTAGAAGATCACCTAAAGAATCGGACTTAAGGTCACAAATCAATTGTTGGAAAGACTTACTTTTAATCACACCAATTGATAATTTATTTTCCGTTAGAAATTTCATTAAATGCTTATGAAATTTCATTGTAGTATAAGGCGATGTATCAAGGTCATTGGTCAAATAAAGTCGATCTATTGAGTAATCAATGGTATTATTCTCACTTTGATGGTGATTATTATTTTTGTTGATGTTATCACCATTACTGTTAATATTATTATTATTATTATTATTATTATTATTATTATTATTATTAATGTTATTATTATTATTTCTGTTACTACCGCTGTTGTCGCTGCTGCTATTATCATTACCTTCATTATTAATGCCATTATTCATTGAATGATTATCATTATCATTATTATTATTATTATTATTATTTTCTCCATTATTATTTCCATTATTATTTCCATTATTATTTCCATTATTATTTCCATTAGTATTTCCATTATTGTTTCCATTATTACTTCCATTTGTATTATCATTAGTATTTCCACCAATACTTGTATTATTATTGTGAGAATTAATTGAATTTTCATTTGACTGGTCTTGAATACGAAGTTGAGCGTTGTTATTTGAGACTAATGAGTTTGTAGATTGAACAACGGGATGCATATCATTTACTTGATTTAAATTATTTTCCAGGTTTCTTTGATTTATAACTTTTTTCAAGTTTCCATTTAAATTTTCATTGACCATATTTTTTGTATTTATGCTATTATCAATGTTACTGATGTTATTGATGCTATGCTTGTCATTAAGTGCATCGTTGTGGTATCCAGAATCAGTTCTATTACCATTTTTTTCACCTACTATAACGTTACCAAGAGAATTGACTGAATGTGGTATGATGTGATGGTGTTGAATTTTATATTTCTTCAAATCATTATTACCAGTGTCATATATCGAGCTTGACATATAAGTATTTGGGTAATTTAAAGGCATACCATTAGGTGCGTATGTGATACCGTTCCCATCAATTGGGATAGGTCGCGAACTATTTATTGAATCTTTGGTAAGCTTATGAGTCTTAAGATGTTCACTTAATTTTTTTGGAGACCCTTTATCGGAAGCAAGTCTTTTTATGACTTTCCCACAGAAATCACACGATGCAATGTTCAGATCATCAGGGCTTTGCACAAACCATGACCAAACCCATGATTTTTTTTTGGCACCAAATTTTTGACCAGGACGATTCTTACGTTCACGCTTACGTCTTTCTTCAAATGTTGGGTTTATTGACTGTATATTCTGTAAATTACTTGGGCTATTCAAAATTTGACCCGATGTATTGATTATTTGTGAATGGGCTGGTGAGGCAACTCTAGTAATGCTAGTTGCAACACTCAGCGAAGAAGGCATGGATACTGTAGAAGACGTATTCAAATTGGTTGGTAACGAAGCTACAGATGCTTGCTGAGAAAAGTTCTGTTGACGATTCCCAAATGGGGGGAATGCCAACGGATTGCTTGTACTTTGGTAGTAGCTCATCCCATCCAATTTCTTTGATTTGTAAGGTGGTGTGTATTTTGTTGTCAAAGCATATACACGACCCAATATTATAACCGCGTAGAGTGAGCGTGGATCAAACAAATGAGCCAACTTTTACTAAAAAAGAGACAAAAAAAAAAAAAAAAAAAAAAAAAAAAAAAAAAAAAAAAAAAAAAAAAAAAAAAAAAAAAAAAAAAAACAAAAAAAAACAAAAAATAACAAAAAAAAAAAACAACTGATACACGCCTGGATTAATTATGTTGTAAATAGCTGGGAAAAAAATAATAACCGACAATTTAGTAGGCTAATAATAATGGTAATCGAGATAATTTTTTTAAAAATAGCCCTGAAATACTAATCAAACCTGGAAAAGGATCAAGTCTAAAAATATAGGTCTGATTGAACCATCTGTAGTTATATCTATTTAACTCCCAGGGGAACATTAAAGATGGGCATCGAGAATTTAATTGCCCGTAAATTTTGACATTTGGCCTTCAGTTGAAAGCTCCCCTACATAGAAACGAGATTAATACCCGTAAAGAAGTCCCTCTAATACATCATGATGCCCAGAATCAACATCGATTACTTACCAAGGAAGCGACTGCAAATATCTTACTATATTTTGGTGCGACAATTTCTAAAATGGTTGCATTGCCAGCATCCACCCTGCATGCGATTGCCTTAGCACATTTTCGCAGCCAAGCCAGCAACTTTTGACAGTGCAACGTCTGAAAATCAGCTATACTATCTAAAAGAACATAATCTCTGCTGTAAATGGTCATATACCCAGCTCTGGTTGCATCACAATTGTCAGACTCTATTATTAACTCTATTGTTACAACGCAATCACGCGTTAATCATCACCAAGACGGAACGATTATGACTTCTTTTTGTAACAGTTGGATTAATTATAGGATAATTATTGACCAATTCAATCATATCATAACCAGCATGACCTCAACAACTAAGAAAGTAGTTTGGCAATGCATGTATTGAATATTCTTGGTAATCTTCCAAAGCTCGGAGAATTTTCTTTTCAACACACACACACACACATATATATATATATATAAGTCTCGGAAGAACTTAAAGTATCACAACAATTTAACTCATTTCAAATTAACTTTGAAAACCTTAATTATAACGTTCCAACTAATAATTATATTTAAAACACAGTCGCAAAAGATCAGCTTTTGATACCACAAGATAGAATTCCAACTAACGTCGTTCTCTTACTACTAACTACTATACAATTTCGCTCGAGAAATACCTCACCTTTAGTCTATCATTAACCCAACTTATAATTAACAATGAAATTAACTACCATTATGTATTCTTTAGCTGTCGCGGCTGTGATTCCAAATGTCTTTGGTTCACCAGTGGGGAAAAATATCCATAAACGTGATGATGATGATGATAATGATGAAGACGATACTGTCATTGTTCATCTTAAAACTACCGTTCAAAATGTTGAGACCCAAATTGAAACCGTACAAGGTGAAATGCAAACTGTTACTAACGTACACCTTGATTCAACTACAACTACTTTTACTAGATATACTGCTACTATTACTTCCACTATTTTTGGAACTCCACAAACTTATACCACCGTTATTAGTTTACCAGTGGAAGAAATTCTTGCAGCACCTCAAACTTCTACTTCAACTAGTGCTACTCCAACTACTAGCTCTACTTCTAATCCTATTTTAACCACCAGTTCTAGTACTTCTACAACTAGTTCTAGTGAGAACACTATTACCACCGAGTCTTCAGATTCTAATGACGTTTCGCCAACCAAGACCAATTTAGCTTCCAGTTCTTCCACAATCGCACAAGCTACATTATCGCCAGAAATTACGTCAGATTCATCTGATGATGGTCCAACTATCACTGACGTCAATAATATACCTTCATCAACAGCCTCATGGATTATTGATTCTGTGAGTACCACAACCCAAGATGGTGTATGTATCATAAATTACGATTATTATTATGCAGATGAAGAACCTGAAACCATAACTCTGACTTCGACCATTTATTCTACTATAACTTTACTGGTGTGAAACAATATCAGTAATTAAATAATTTTTTTTTCCCTTTCAATTTTTCGAATTACGGTGTTTTATATTGTTGCCCATTAGGTAGCATTATGATGTCTTATGTTCAACAATCTATAGATTATATATGTAAAATCAAATAAAAAAATGTATATCAAAGAAAAAAAAAGTAGTTTAAAATCTTAAGAATTTATTAGTATAAGAAGAAATTACGCAATATTTATTGACTGGAAAATATTTATGTATAGATATATCGCAAGAGAAACCTTTCTATTTATGCAGCTGCACTTATAACATTGATTGGCTTCATCACAGTATCTACTTATCACTGATAGAGCTATATACCGTCTGGATTGAGAAAATCCTAAAACTTGAAAAAAATAAAATAAGATTAATAATTAGAATGGCAAAAAAAAAAATCTTTCGCAAAGGGCAAGAACCCTTTAACATCTCGTGACACAATTACTGCTAAAGTGTTTGTGACACAAAAAAGCTCAAAATTTTTCACTACGCAGTACTGGAATATCATTTTTACTTTTCGTACAAAAAATCTCAGTTTTAGAAATCTTCATTATCAGACGCAATGGGTATGTGAAAACGGTACCAAAAGTACAAGTGATATACATGTATTACAATGTTAACCTGTTTAAAGAGACCAGAATTCTATATATGACATGAAACACCTTCCCTTGGTGATCTCTAATAGCACAGATAGCCACACTTTTAAAATTCGTTGAATGAAAAATTAATGACCACCTATAATTGATTGAATATAATTTGAAATCTAATGAACATAAATAGTGGCACATATACAAGCTTATGGAATATGATCGATAACACTATAATTTTATTATCCGAATTTAAACGAACTAGGTTGATGAATTTGTAATATAAAGTTACCTTCAAGCTTTTGAAAATTTGATTAATGAATTATCATTTATACTAACATTTCTAGTTAACGTTCCAAAGACCAGAAAGACTTACTGTAAGGGTAAACAATGCAGAAAGCACACCCAACACAAGGTTACTCAGTACAAGGCTGGTAAGGCTTCTCTCTTTGCCCAAGGTAAGAGAAGATATGACCGTAAGCAATCCGGTTTCGGTGGTCAAACCAAGCCAGTTTTCCACAAGAAAGCTAAGACCACCAAGAAGGTTGTTTTAAGATTGGAATGTATTGTCTGTAAGACCAAGGCTCAACTCTCCTTAAAGAGATGTAAGCATTTCGAATTAGGTGGTGACAAGAAGCAAAAGGGTCAAGCCTTACAATTTTAAGTTTTCTACTTATGCTATAAATGCTTATGTATACATATTTTGGGTTATATCGCCTTGCGTGATTATATATAACTTAAAGGTTAATAAAAGATGAAAAACAAAATATGTAGAGATTAAGTGTAAAGGATGAACCATGAAAATAATTAATTGAGTATAGTTCCAAGAATTACATATTAATTAATATAAACAGTACAACATAAATTCACAAGTAGTTTAAATAATATAATTATGGATTAAAGTTTCCAAAGTTCTCAAAGTTTTAAACAAAATTTTTCGCTCAAAATTGAAATTGAAACTTGACCAATAAATTTGATAAATTTGGCAATAATGCCTTTAAACGATTAGTTAATTAAATTTTACAAGCAATTTAATAATAGAAATAAAATTAATAACTAAAGTAATATCATGTATACATATTTATAGTTACTATTACTACCTAATTATTTCTAATTCAAGTCGGATAGCACAGAATACATTGGAATATAGTGATCTGTTCACAATTCGAACAATACATAGAATAAAAATTTGGATGATTATAGATTTTGCTTTATATTAAAGTGATTCCGTTCATGTAAAAAATGCGTGTTCCGTAGCTCTTCCTTTTTTTGACGATATTTACCTATATTAATAATAGGAAAAGTATCAAGTTTATGCACAAGTTTTTCAAAAATTTAGACTAGTTTAGTGTAATTTAATTTCACAATTTGAGAGAAACAATATAATTAGACCCCAAATTTTGGCTTATCTTTTGAAGATAATTGCCTTATATGTTTTGGTCCATCCCGTTTTTTTTTTTGACAATTTGAATTCGCTTTGTACAAAATGTAGTGTGGGGCCTTATCTAAGTAACAGCTTTACGCTAATATTACTACATATTCAATTTATGGAGGTTTTTTTTTATTTTCGCGCTTCACAATTTTATTTTGTTTTTTAAACCCTTTTTCGAGATATCTGGCAGATTTGATTACGGTAAAGGGCTAACCAAATCTTAATAACATTCAATTAAGTAACTTGTTTGTCCAATAAAACTATTTTACTGATACAACTGTAATAGTAGACCTCCTGGTTGTGCTTCACCATGAATTACGACCAACTTACAGAGGAGCAAAAACACCAACTTTATCAACAACATTTACTACAGCAACAACAACAACAAAATGTACAGCAAATGCATTACAGCAATCTGTATGGTCAAACCACCAATACCGAGGATAGTGAAATTCAAGATACTTCCATGAATGATACGATAGTTGAACAAATTGAACCAAGCGCTTACCGCGCTGGATTAGATCAGTCAAACGGAAACCATTTAAAGTCTATGCCGGTGACAACCAATCAATATCAAACTTCACCGACTTTCAATACTTCTGAAAAATTTTCTTTTCAAGGGTCTACTGGAGGGAGCAGTCCTATCAAGACAGGTCCCAACTTTGGTAACTTCCAATCGATTGATTCTCAGAACTCGTTGGCATTTACTCCTCCTACGGCACATTCACAGAATTTTATGTCGAGTTTTACCCAGCTTGGCAATAATAGTAGTACGAATCTTTCAGAGATAAGTGCATCTAATTCACCATACTCTCAGTACAATGAAGTTTCGCCACACATAAATGGAGGTGATTTTTATGCTGACGGAAATCCAAGTACCCTGAGTTTGCAAGGACACAGTGATTACCGGGCTATGTTAGAACGCCAAGAATTGCGCCAACAGCAAGCTCAGTTACAAGAGAGTCCCACTCAACATTACCAATCGCAGACTCAGTCTGTATTGCCACAACCTTCATTTCAAACATTAGAGCCCCTTCCTCAACAAGCTCAACAGCAACAAGCTCAACAGCAACAAGCTCAACAGCAACAATCTCAACAGCAACAGGCTCAGCAACAACAAGCTCAACAGCAACAAGCTCAGCAACAACTAGCTCAGCAACAACAAGCTCAACAGCAAGCTCAACAGCAAGCTCAACAGCAAGCTCAACAGCAAGCTCAACAACAAGCTCAACAGCAAGCTCAACAGCAAGCTCAACAGCAAGCTCAACAGCAAGCTCAACAGCAAGCTCAACAGCAAGCTCAACAGCAAAGAGCTCAGCAAAGAGCTCAGCAACAACAAGCTCAGCAACAACAAGCTCAGCAATCACAGCCTCAGCAGTCACAGTCACACCAAGAAAGTCCTCAGAAGCAAAAATCAATGGCACATACTGGCCAAAATACTGTTTCTCTGTCTTCAAATTATGTTTATTTTGAACGTCATCCTGAGCGTTTAAGTAAAAATTCACAAGATAGAGCTGCTGCTATGAAATTGAGATTAGAAAATTATTATCAAATGTCAGTATCTCATGCAATAGAGCGAAACCAAAGAAGACTTGATTTGGAGCATAAGCTTGCTACAGAGGAACTTGGATCTTCCGAAGAGCGTAAGAATAGACAACTTCAAAATTTGGGTAAAAAGGAATCCCAATTCTTAAGACTTAGAAGAACTAAATTATCTTTAGAAGACTTTATTACTGTCAAAGTTATCGGAAAAGGTGCATTTGGTGAAGTTCGGTTAGTCCAAAAGAAAGATACAGGTAAAATTTATGCAATGAAGACATTGCTCAAGTCAGAAATGTATAAGAAAGATCAATTGGCACACGTCAAAGCTGAAAGAGACGTTTTAGCAGGTTCTGATTCTCCTTGGGTTGTTTCATTGTATTATTCATTTCAAGATACTCAATATTTATATTTGATAATGGAGTTCTTACCAGGTGGAGACTTGATGACCATGTTAATTAGATGGCAAATTTTCACTGAGGATATCACCAGATTTTATATGGCAGAATGTGTTTTAGCCATCGAAGCAATTCATAAATTAGGATTTATTCATAGGGACATTAAACCAGATAATATTCTTATTGACATTAGAGGTCATATTAAGCTTTCTGATTTTGGTCTTTCCACTGGATTTCATAAGACTCATGATTCTAATTATTATAGAAAGTTATTAGAAAAAGAACCACCTTCATCAAGCTCAAATCATTTATCACCAGCCTCAGCGGCAAATCCTGGCATGTCCACAATGTCAAATGGGAGAAATTCAATGATGGTAGATGCTATTCATTTAACAATGTCTAACAGGCAACAAATGCAAACTTGGAGGAAATCTAGAAGATTGATGGCTTATTCTACTGTTGGTACTCCTGATTATATTGCACCTGAAATTTTCATTCATCAAGGTTATGGTCAAGAATGTGATTGGTGGTCTCTTGGTGCTATTATGTTTGAATGTCTTGTTGGCTGGCCACCTTTTTGTTCAGAAACACCTCATGAAACCTATAGAAAAATTTTAAACTGGCAGGAGTCTTTACAATTTCCAGAAGATATTCATCTTTCGCCTGAAGCTGAAGATTTGATAAGAAAGTTATTAACTAATGCAGAAGGAAGATTAGGAAGATATGGAGGAGCTGAAGAAATCAAACAACATCCGTTTTTCAGAGGAGTTGATTGGGAAACGATTAGAAAAGTTGATGCTCCATTCATTCCTAAATTAAGATCGATTACTGATACTAGATTCTTCCCAACAGATGAATTAGAAAATGTTCCAGATGCTCCAGCTCTAGCACAGGCAGCAGAACAAAGAGAACAAATAATGAAAAATGGAGCTAATACCAAAGAAGACTTGCCGTTTATTGGTTACACTTATTCCAGATTTGATTATTTAACCAGAAAAAACGCTTTATAAGAAAAACAAAATTTCATATCAAACTAAGTTCACATAATACAAACAATTGATTAATATATATACCATGTATATTTTAGACTTTTTCTAATTTCAGTTAAAATTAATTATTTTATTTTTTATTTTTTTAATTAATTAATCAATCTTTTTTTTTTTTCATTCTTTAGTTATCTTGTTCTGTATACTAAGAATATATTATCCTCTTCACTTAGTGGTAGACACAGTCACACTTTCTTGAATAAGTAAGACACTTACTAAAAGCAATATTACTGAAAAATTTGAAGCCCATTGTTAAAGAAATTAACAATGAGCTTAACAGATTCTAATCTGTTGCATCCTGACTGGGAGTCAATGGATATTGGGAAATTTAGTCAATCATTTTATAACCTGGATGGACTCCCATTGAATGAACAGATTAGACTTCTCAAAGTGAAGGCCATTAACAAAGCATACAGACAAAGGGATTTGGAATCTCTTGTTACATATCTGAGATCAACTGATGGTCTTGTAACCAATCAAATTAGACTTAAAGTATGGCCCCTATTGCTTGGGATTACAAATGACTGTGATGATAAAATGATACTGAAATTCAATTCAAGTCAAGAGACTAGAAGCGCAATTTCTTCGTTGGAAGGGAACTCTTCTAAATTAGTAACAGATAGCCCTCACATGAACAATTTATTAGATAATTTAACCACTATAGACCTTCCGGAACATAGGGATGAGGAGCAAGTGAAGCTAGATATTAATCGATCATCTACTATATTATCTCATTTACAAACACTCCAAGTTAATGAATCATATGCTGAGATTCACTCCAACTCTGATATTGAAGGACTTAAAAAAAAGCTACAAACCCTTATAATCAAAATTTTAAGAAAGTATCCTTGCTTAAATTATTACCAAGGTTATCATGATATTGCAAGTATTGTGTTAATCATATGTCATGACCTTGAAACAAATAAAGCACCCTTCAATGAAGAACTAGCTTTTCTTATCCTTGAAAAATTAACAATTTTACATTTAAGAGATTATATGATTTCAGATATAACTCTCCTGGTTAATCATTTACTGTTAATCCCCTATATTATGCAAACCGCCGATCCTGAGATATTCCATATTCTTCAACATACATCAAATACCGATTTCAAATATGATTATAAATTTTATCAAGGCTTATCATCTATTTTGACAGTGTTTAGTCATGATGTATCTAATATTAAAGAAATTTTCATTATTTGGGATTTCATGTTGAGCTACAATTCCATTTTAACAAATGTATATTTTTACACAGCAACTTTAATCTATTATAAAAGCCGAATATTTCAAAAATTGAAAATTGACAAATTAGGGTCGGTCCTGGAGATTGCAAAAGTCGAAATTGATAAGGATCTTTTACATTCTCTTTTATCACCTACTAGCTTATATCAAGATCTTAACGAAGAAAATTTGATTAAAATACTAAACATTACCACAAAATTGATAGAAGATTATCCTTTAGATGAAATAGATAAAAAAATAAAGAAAGACACTTTTGATATTTGGTTTGGAAAATTCAACAAACATTCCGTTGTTGTTAGTACGTCGAAAATTTGCAAGTCTTATGAGGAAAGAAATTCTCAAATTTCAAAGTTTGAAATTCTATTCAACAAAGATACATTATTCGAATGGATTAAAGCACAAGATGATGAAATATCTCAGCAAAACTTATACTATATTGAATTATTTGAACAATCTGCACTAAACGATAGTTTAATAAATGATTCTGCTTCAGAAAAGAGCGGGTCTCTTCTGTTGGCAACTTCAATATCAAGTTTGGCTTCGAGTACTTCTGCTATCAATACTAAACTAGCTTCAACGAGTTTAATGATTTCAAACATATTTTTCCCAGAAATAGATACTGACAAATGTCCGAAAAAGAAGAAACTTATTTTCTCCAACATATACAAATTCAGTCTTACTATAGGCTTTATTGGAGTTTTAATTCATATCTTGTTTATCAGACCAAATTATAAAATAAGCAATATAAATTTTAGCAAGTTTCTTTCCAAGTTCACTGAAGAGACTGTAAGAATGAGTTGCAAGATCACTTATGAGATTGGAGAATTTATTAATCTGATGTTGGCAGAGCATGATTTGCATCGAACAAATGGATATTTGGGGCAAGTTGGCCTAGGAAATATAAGAAACAATATTTACGGATTTGCTTAATGCTATATATTTATACATAAATATTATTAATGAAGATATATATATATATCTATATATATGTTCTTAGTTAAAGTCTATTTCGTAAATTAGCACAGTTTCTGTGCAAGTGGCATTTCCCCAACCTCTATTGCCACTAGCACTCACCATAAATCTTCCAGTTTCATCCACCCATAATGCACTCAAAATTCCACCATGATGACCAGGAATAATCATGAATGGTGGCTTACTTTTAGAAGTGGTGGATTCTTGGTCCTTATGTAAACCAAGGTTATATAATCTAATATTATCCATCGAACCACATAAAAGAAAATCATTGTTAGGCATTGTTGCAAGAGAACTAATTGGCCCTGATATTTTAGGGAATACAAGTGTTTTCAGAACATTCGGTTTCATTATAGTTCTACCCCCACTCACTAAAGATTGTTTATGAGGCATTTTCAAAGATATTTCCTCCACAGTACTATTTCTTCTACCAACGTAAATATATTCACCACAATTGGACCACGTAGAAGACATACACCATGGCGGTGTATTATCTGGGACCCCTAAACGTATAACGCAATTGGAGTTATTTTCGTGAACTCTTACATCCCAAATATTGACTGATCCGTCAATACTAGAGCTTGCAAATACATTGCCATTAGAGTATTTCGTAGTAGTTTGAGATGAATTGAATGATACTTGAGATTTTTTATCTAGAGCTTCATCTTGAGCTTCTTCCATTGGGTCACTATTTTTGGATTGATCCTCGTCATCTGAATCACCGAAAAGTGAATCTAAATCACTCCCGTCTTGTTTAGAGTCTGTTTTTTCTTCCAGTGTTTGCTTAGACTCAACATCCTCTTTTATTATAACAAAATCAGCTAAACCTTCTGGTCTATATTGTATATTAGAAATTTGCCCCGTAGATCCTTGAAATAAATTGGTACACTTACCCGAATTTAAATCCCATTCTCTAATAGTTTTATCCCACGATCCAGATAAAAACTTATCTTGCTCAGAATTTAAAGAGAGTGCGGAGATTGCATCACTGTGCCCACCACTAAGAAGTGGTTCTTGTTTTTTAGTTCCATGCATAAAATAGTGATTCAATCCACCTTCATTATATTTCATAGTATATAAGGAAATCCCTCCAGAAGCCAGTCCAGAAAGACACCAGTAACCGTTCCTATTCACATCTAATGCATAAACTGGACTAATTTTAGGTTCATACATTGCAGAATTATTCGAAAAATCAGAAGCTTTCAACTTAGGGTTATTTTTTAAAATTTGACTCTTAGTTTGTGGTTGTTCATTTTCCCAGTATGAAACTATAACCCCAGCTTTAGTCACTGAATCTACCAAAGTATGTTTTTGAGCCATAGTCAATGGTAATTTCCCTTCAATGGATGCAATAAAATCATACTTTCGTATAAAACCGTCTTCACCTCCGGTTAAAATACACCTTGGGCCTTCACTGAAAGCTAAAGCATGACATTCACCAGAATATGGCATCGCAACAGTAGGCGCTATATCAAATTTGGTAGCTGCCCTGGCACTTGAAATGATTTTCTGTCTTATAGTGGAATAATCAAACTTTTTATCCTCTGATTCCAACTGTGGTTTATGATTACTATCACTTTCTTTATCTTTGTGATTGTCATGATCTTGCTTATGATGATGTTCAGAAATTTTCAGATCTCCATTCTCCTTAGTAACTTCATCCTCCCTTTGGTCATCTCTTAACAATTGCATCACGTCGTCTTTAGTTTGAAAAGACCCTTCTTGCGTTTCTTTGGCATCTATATATCGAGAATCATTTACATTTCCGTCATAATCATCGTCATCATCTTCGTTCGCTACATTACCTGTATCATTTTCTTCTTCATCATCTTTTTCATCATCGTTCGCTTCTTCTTCTTCATCATCTTCATCATCATCTTCATCATCATCATCATCTTCTTCATCGTCATCATCATCATCTTCTTCATCCTCCTGATCCACCTCCATAACGTCGTCGTTCTTACGAAGATCTTCTTCTTCGAACTCCTCAGCATTGGAGTCTAACATCTCCTCTTCATTGTCTCGAACGTTAAACAAATCGTCATCCATGGTGTGAAGTTGAATGGGAAAAACAAATTATTACATTGGAAAATATGAGAAAGATTATATATGTCGCAATAATAAGCAAGAGAAAAACTCAGGTATATCAAAGAGGAAATATGATTTGTGAGAGTTTTTAGATCCATGGCTTCATCATCTTTATTATAATTGAGTTTCTAAACTCCAATTCTTATACTTGGGTTACGAATTGGGGAGTATCAACATTAGAACTAGATAATATATAATTGATATAATACCAAGACGACGCGCGAGGAATAAATAAATTTTGAAAGATTAAAATCAATAATGTAGTCAAGAAATCCCATTCTGTATTTTTCATAAAAGCTATTATACTGTAGAGAGAGAGTAGAGAGGGATGGGGAAGCTAACTTTTCATCACAAATAATTGCGAACAGCGAACATTGGAATCTAAATAATTAAAATTTACTCAGCACAATCATATTACTACGATCATTGAACAAGTTATCAATTAAATATATTTATATATAAATCGCACGCTTATTCGTAGATCCAAGAGAACATAGCTGGCTTGTAGTCAACTAATTCTTCCTTCTTGAACCATAAAGCAATTTCCTTTTGAGCAGATTCAACAGAGTCGGAACCGTGACAAACGTTTCTACCCATGTCAATGGCGAAATCACCTCTGATGGTACCTGGAGCGGATTGCAATGGGTTGGTAGCACCTAAGATGGCACGACCTTGCTTGACAACGTCCTTACCTTCCCAGACGGTAGCTAAAACTGGACCAGAAAGCATGTACAGTAATAAAGATGGGAAGAATGGCTTAGATTGCAAGTCTTCGTAGTGTTCTCTTAAGAGAGCTTCAGTTGGTTGACATAACTTGATACCAACTAACTTGAAGCCTCTGTTTTCAAATCTACCAATGATAGAGTTGATAAGACCTCTTTGGACACCATCTGGCTTAATAGCAATAAAAGTTCTTTCGTCAGACATTTTTAATGGATTGATGAATTAAAATTGTGAAGAAAAATTTCGAACACTTGGCGAGAAATTTTTCAAGCATGGGGTTGGTAATCACACGCAATTTATTTAGTTATTTTGTTTTATTTTTTATTTTTTTCGTTTTATTTATTTATTATTGTTACTAATATTATTATATCTTTGTTTGCATTCCGATTATTTTATCTGGGGATCAACAGAAAATGGGGAGTCCTGAAGTGTTTAAAACAAGTATAATAGATATTGAAAATAACATTTATGAAGACAGAAACCTGAAAAGAGGACCCACAACACCTCTACCAGTTCAAAAGCAAACATTTTCAAGGCGAAAGTTCGAATTAATGGAACCTCAAACTCCTACGAAATACATTGAAATGGATGCCGATGTTATGGAATGTAAATATATGAATTGGAAATTACAACAAGAACTAAATAAAAGTCAAAAAATCATTAAATTTATGGAATTGGAACGAAAATATAACCTTGAAAGGGATTAAGGGAATTTATGAAACATTTGTATAAGAAAAATTAGCTATGTATATTAAATATTTGAGTATAACAAATAGAGTCAATTAATTATAATAAAATAATTATATAGAATGAACTGAATTATGTAAAAAGACACATCATAACTATAATTTTATGCCTTGCTTCGAGTACCACTAAAATAGTTCTTCAACTTATTGGCATCTCCATCAAAATAATGTCCGTCTCTGTCATTGTTCCAATCATTATGACGTTTTGCCATTTTTGCCTTTTGATCTTCTCTGCTACCTCTTTCCTTTAAATCTTCATATAACCAGTGTAAGGCTAATGGATGCAAAGATTCGACATATTCAATGAGTACTTTCTTTTTATCATCAGTGCTAACTTCCTTGTTATCAAGTTTACCTTTAGTAAATTCTATGTTTTCAACTTTAACATCGTCCTTGATCATGCCTTGATCAATATGTATAATTCGATCACACCATGATTTCCCCAATCCATCAAATATATGAGTTGCATAGATAACACAACAATTTCTTTCTCTACATTCTTGCTTGAGGAAATTCAATAACTTGGATCTTACAATAACATCCAAATCTACTGTTACCTCATCTAACAATAATAATTTCCAAGGCTTTAATAATCCCATCACTAACTGCACCCTTCTTCTTTCACCATCAGATATATATGCCATCGACCAATCGGGGTCCAAGTCCATCATTTCAATTAATTGGTCCCTTCTTTCAGGATAAATTTCTCCTCCAATGGATGAAATTAAAATTTTGACAGGCATATCCCGTTTAACTATTGAATTGGATGCCCACTCAGTCCCTAAATATGTTATTTGCTCATTGATATCGGAGTTATGTTCACTATTACGATCAATGGAAAATTTAAACGGATCAAATCCTCCAATCTTAAGACTTCCTTCTTTAATTAATGTTTTCCCAGCAAGAATCTTTAAAAGGGTAGATTTTCCCGCTCCGTTGGGTCCAACTAAAAGATTGGTGGACCCCCAAGGAATTTTCAAGGAAAGATCATGTAAACAAACAAGATCCCCCGATGAAAATTTGTATGTAAGCTTATTAGTTTCAACTGCAAATTCACTAAGCATAATATTAATTACAGATAAGTTTGGTGAGAGATAAATTTTTATTTTAAATTTTTTTTTTGTATCTAATTTACGATTATATATGTATATCTTTTTTTAACTCTTCACTACAAGTAGCCACTTAATTATATATTACAAATTTTATTCGTTCAATTCTTCAAACCATTCAAACACTTGATTTCTAATAGGTACATTCACCAAATCATTGAAAAGATGCTTGACATTATCTTTATTAATAATATCACCATAATATCTTCTCAAATAACTTTTCAAAAATCCCAAGTATTCATAGAATAACCATTCACTATCAACAGTTTTCATTTTGGCCAAGTTTTCGACGTCTTCTTCTTCAATTTGACTAATTTGAACTTCGGTTTCAGGGTCTACTCCTAATTCGGTGCTGATTTTATTCAAGTTGGTGACGATTAATCGGAAAATCGTCATAAGAATCGAAGAGTCCAGTTCAGAAGTTGGAATTTCAGCTGCTTTATCCATCTTTCCATTATCGTTCATAGTTGATTCATCTTGTTTTTCTTCTTGCTGCTGTTCTTGTGGTTTTTCGTCTTGCTGCTGTTCTTCTTCCAGTTGTGATTGCTGTTTTTCTTCTTGTACTTGTTCAACCGCCATTACACTTTGATTTTTATCTCCAGCTTCTTCAACTTTAGAAATTTTTTCTTGTTGTGCCAAATTTGAAATGATTCTGTTAATAGATTCCATACATGAAACATTGACAATAATCAAATTAGAGTCTATTTCAAATGCCTTTTCAATCAATTTTATCGCTTTAATAATTTTAAAGTCAATTAAATACTCCAAAATTAAAAATGCAACTTGTGGTTGGTGATTCCAAACTCTTAAAACAGCTTCAATAATCCATTCTTGCCTTATATCAAACTCTTCAGTTGTCAATTGTAAGTCTTTGAATCTGAACCCACTATGGTCTTGTTCGTAGTCTTCTTCTTTCAATTGCCATCCTGCCAAATACTTTAATTTAGTGATATCTCTAGAAAAGACACTAACAGCAGAAAAAATCGATCTTGAACCAATAAAGACATAAGTTTGGAATATCAAATTAATAAGGAATCTATCTTTATTAACAGATGGATCTAAATTAGTTTCAACCGCATTTAATACTCCCTGACATAAATCTTGGAAATCGTTATTGGATTTGAAATTGGCCACAATGAAATCATAAACTGTATTAGCAATTTCGTTTAAGGGCACTGATGGGAGAGAGAAATTGTAAACAATCTCGTCTTGAGGAGAAAGACTTAAATTGTCTCTTGCCATGTTCATCTTTTTATCTCTTCTTTCATTTGCAAGTTTCACGAAAAGTTCTTTAATATCAGGCGTATTCCCATACAATTCAGTATCATAATCTAAAATGAATTGTTCTTCATCACTAACTAAAGAAAGATTCAAATATTGATAAAACTCTTCTAAATGAACCAAATTTCCACTTTCTGGATCAACAGTGACAAAACTCTCCTTGATACGTTTCTTATTTGATAAACGAATTTCTTTGGCAATTAAATTCTTGATAAAATTTTTTTTTGGATGATAATTTAAATTTTTATAAATTTTGGAATCTTTAACCCATTCATCCCATTTCCAAGAGAATTCAAAATTAGAAATTTGGATTGACATCCAATCTAAAAATCGAATTTTCAATTCATAATCCAAAGACTCTAAATTATTATAGAAAAATCTAATAGCTCTACCAAAGACAGGAGCTATAGAATCGGGACTTTCACGGCAACAAGAAATTAAAACACTATAATAATAAACTTCAACGTGCAACGAAACTGGTAATTGGAAAATCATAGTGAGAATACTTTCAACTGCAACATCTTCTATTTTCCAAGTTGATAAAGGTGGATTATTTTCTCCTGATATGTTATCCTCATGAATCATATTAAGCTGTTCAATTGAAGATCCAGGCGGAGTAAACAAGTCTTTACTAAAATATAAGTCCAAAATTGACAATTGAATGGAAGCTTCATTCTTATTAAATGACATATTTGTTAAAATATCAAAGGCTAAATCTTTGAAAAAAATACCAATATATGAATCAATAGGAGGAACGGTTTCAAATTTAGTAATAATATTATAAACTTGAAATAAGATTCTTGGATTTTTAATCCATAAAGTGTCGATTTGGCCTTTAGGTTTATAATCTTGAATAAATTTATCAGCACTTGCAAATGCCAATGGTGGTAATTGATGCTTAACATTTTCGTTACCCAATGGGTTGTTTTCCAATGATTTGGCAATTATTGGTTCAATTAATTCATTAAATTCGATAAACAACTTATTTCTCAAATTGGACCAATCCTTCTCTGGAGTTTGTAATTTTTGTAAAGCTGGAAGAATCAAACTAATAATGTTTTTGGGCTCATAAGGAATATTTAAATTACTTTTAGATCCCTTTTTATTAAAAGGCTCAAGAATTTTAAACGAGGTATCGTGATATTTAAAATTAGTTGCAATTTCTAATAATTCGTTACAATGTTGTTGACTAGCAGCAGAGAAATCATTACTTAAAATATAAGGTAAGGCAAGAAGGGTATTGTAAAAAATTTCTTCGGCCAAACCATTTCTTTTAGATGGACTTTTCTCTTGAATTTCAATAGAAAGATTTAAAAATTGCTTGAAAAGATCAACCACGCCTGTTCCTTGAATAATTGGAGATAAAGCAGCTAAAAACTTAAGAATTGATTTGATGTTGTTGAAAACACCTGCAAATTCTTCCTTTTCCTGTTGTTCGAACGGATTTGTAGATGATTTAGTAGTTGATTCTTTATCTTCACTTAAATCATCTTTTTTCTCAAATAAAGAGTCAAGAAGTTGCTGAGCTTTAAAGTGGAAAAATTCAATAACATACTTAGATACCAAAAAATTCTTAGGATTGCATAACAATACTAAAACACTCAATGAACTTATTTTTTGAGGTTGTTCAATAACAACTGCATAAATTGTATCTAAAACAGCGTTTCTTAACTTATCGATTTTTTCAAATTCCGCCACAATTGGATTGGAAATATATGATATATCATCGACTTGGGTCAAAATATTTGCGTTTTCTCCAATACGACGAATATCCTTACAAACGTTAGATATAAGTTCTGCCGCAGGATCAATGTGTTGTCTTTTGTTGTCAAACCCATCCCTCGATGACTGTGAGAACCCACCAATCTCGGGGACCTTTTCATAATCATCTCTGGATCTTTTACCAGGTTGATAGGAATCCATTTTGACTTGGAAGTGAAAAAGAGAATTCGATAAAAAAATCGATCGCGCACTTCATTTTACTGAAGACATATCAATTAGCAATTAATAATTTTTTTTTGTATTTTATCCACCAATACAAATAATATCTACTGGACAATAGATATTATTCAAACTAATCATCTACAAAAAAGGACAGGGTTTAGGTTGTTATAAATATTATCAACGTAAATAACATTATTTATATTATTATTCGTATCACTATATTATTTATATTATTATTCATATTATTCATATTAATTATATCAATCATATTATTAATCCGGTTGATTAATGTTATATATAGTATTTTTAAAAATATTATTATTATTATTAAGTGTTGTATTAGTATTGTTTATTATTCCTTTGCGGATCTTATTATCCTTAATTAAATTACAATATTAAATCTCTCTTCTTTGTCTTCGGGAAAGCCAGTCCTTGAAAGAGAAAAGAATCATTTCCCAAGCCATAAATAATGCAATGAAACCCAAAGATAAATTAAGTGTGAACATAGCTGAAAAACCTCTATATTCGAATGCATGAACTACTGGATCTGCGGATTCCATAAAAACCAAACCCCCACAGAGTAAGCAAAAACTAGTCAATAATTCCGTGATTGGTTTTGATGGTAAAGTGAGATGCTTGTATGTTACTGGCAAAAAACTCATCAAAAGATAAGTCATAAATCTAAAAACAGTACCATAAACGAAAAGGTTACCCCATTGAACATGAATTTCAGTTGATAATTCCGATGCTTGTGAATGTTTAGACATTAAAACACCAGTCCAGAATATCGTGAAAAGTGGGAATGGGTTAGGAGAATACCCTGGCGATGCATTGATGATTGAAGAATAATCGATTTCTTTTGAGCATGACTCAGATTCATTAATAAGTGAATTTTTCAATTTTTCGATTCCTTTTTCAATTCTCCAAGATTTCAATTTTAATTCAGTAATAACACCACATAAACCTGATCCTATATAAATAAACGCAATGGAAACATGTTGAAGATCTTTTGCACTCCAAGCTCCTCCCGGATTAGCCAAATGTTCCATAAAAATATTAGTACATCCGTAGAATAAGATCAATGAAGATTCAACCATTTCCATTGTAATTAGCCAACGCTTACTTGAGAATTTGTAAACAATTTTACTATTCCAAGCCCATCCAATATTCGTGAAACCTCCACAATATCTTGCAAGGGAGAGTAATCCTAAACAAAAGAAAACACCGCCTTTGATAAAATGAGCTAACAAGTTGAAAACTTTATTACCTCTACCCAAGCAAAAAACTGTAGCAGCTCCAGTGGGAATGTAAACTAAGAAATAAAAAAAGTGGCCCCAGTGTAAACAATTATAGATTATATTATTAGAGAGACCGATCCATCTAGCAAAAAAACATAATCCTTTAACCAATGGGCCCAAGTATTTATTTTCAGAAGCTTTTTCCAAATACTTATTAAATTTAGATGGTTGAAACATCTTTTCATTCATGATACGATTAAGTTCATCTCTGTCATTATGGTCCCAATCAGAAGAGTCAGCGCTAGAATGATGCATGTACAATTCTTCTGTGGATCCTGTTTCCTCATCATTTACTTTTTTATAAGTAGAATGAGAATTAGAATCAGATTTGGTACCCATGTAAACTATGGCTGAAATGACGTGACAAATTGTAGTGAAAAAAAGTATTATAGACATTTTACTATAAGCATTGTTGGGGTATAAATCAGTGGGTGCGCTTTTCCCATAAACCGAAAGTGAAATTAATGAAATGGCCATAAGAATTATATGAACCGCAAAAAATGGAATATATAACTTCAGCTCTTCATTTTTTGCAACCATGGATAAAGGATAAATAAAAAACGTAGTTAAAAGTATTGTAGTCATATGGGTATACAAGGCATTTTTGTCACCATTGTCTGCAGTTAAGAAGGTAGTTGTATTGTAATTTTCCCAGTATAATCTTTCCTGTGGTTTCAAATCGGTTTGTAATATTGGGACCCCATGTTTGTGATTCGGAACGTGAGGAACAGGATTCAAGTCAGACACATTCATATGGTTTTCACCACTTGTGCCTATATGATGATTTTCATCTCTGAGTTCAATTGAATCAATTGAATTAGGATCAATATTAATTGTTACCGCTGCTGCAATTACAGCAAAGGGTAAAACAGTCAAAAATTTCATTAGGCAAAGAAACGGTTATGCTGCAAAAAAAAAAAAAAAGAAAAGTAATTAAAGGATTTGTAAGATAAGTTAAATAATATTATATTTATTCCAAATTCAAACCAATAAATGACTTTTCAATAATTTAAATAATTAGGTAAATATTTAACACAAATAAGTTGTCAATAAAAATGCAACTCGAGTTTTATATATATGGGGCGAGGATAAAAAATGTCAAGAAATAAATTAAAAAAAAAATAATAAGGCCATGCAGGATAATGACCATTCGGCAATATCGGAAGTAAATGTAGCCGGTTAAATGACTTGGAAATAAATTGACTGAAATTTCTCTATTAAAAATTACCTCATGATTTTTGATAATATAATAATAATCAATTAGAATATATTAAGATGAGTGGTCCAATTGCTGTTAAGTAATTTTAAAATTAAGCTTAGGTTGTGAGCTATTTAATTTTTTATTTCTCTAAATTGAAATGAAAATTACTATAAGAGAACAAAATATGTACTTACTAGATGTTATTTTAAACTATATATAGCATGTTTCGATTTTAGGGATAACTTTTGTTTGTAGTACAAGAGTAAACAGGTCTTTTGATATTAATTTCTTTAACTTACTGTGTTCCAAATTAGCAAATTAACGCAGTGATGGGTCTTGGATTTCCTAAAGCTTCGTTCCATGTGAATTGTAAATAATATGAGAATAATTATTGCTTTACGTAACCGGCTGCGGGCTGCCGTTAGATTTCTAATCCTTCTTTGCTATGACCCAGGGGCCCTGTGATTTTGGTCCAATATATTTACTTTCTTCTCTTTTGGGCTAAAACTATCATATTAGTAAATTTCAAGATTGTTTCCGTATCAAGGTTGCTAAGTAGTTGCATAATTGACTGCTTTAAAGTTTTTTTTTTTCTAAAAAAAAATTCTGCATGTAATATAATTCTAACAATGTTCGTTACCAAAGTTTTGACACCACGACCATCTATCTAAAAAGTCAAGTCATTATCTTTCTGTCTTTATTTCTAAATATGAGCTAATCTAATATTATGTTTAAAACATTGTTTATAAAATTACGTTAACTTAATAAAAGCACTTCATTTTACTTGATCGTATGCCTTTTTTCTTGGTCTTGTAAACCAAAATATTTGTACATAAGACCAAAAAAAAATAAAAACAATGTCAAGAAAAAACAGTCAACCAAAAAAAAAAAAGAAAAACAAATAAATAAATATTAAAAAAAATAAATCAAGCACGACCAATTGAAATAAGTTTCTCCCGGACCAAAAAG
Source organism: Kurtzmaniella cleridarum (assembly GCA_030573815.1). NCBI lineage: Eukaryota > Fungi > Ascomycota > Pichiomycetes > Serinales > Debaryomycetaceae > Kurtzmaniella > Kurtzmaniella cleridarum. The sequence continues at coordinate 157,817 of JAJMDQ010000003.1, read as the reverse complement.
TTTTCTCGAAAAGCCCATCGGTTATAAACTGAACTGGGAAGTTTTATCCGGACATTACTAAATAACCTTCTAGAAATATTTCCATTGTAAAAAAACTTTAGAAATTGCTAATTTCTGTTTTTTCGTATGATGTGATTTATTAAACTTTATTATAAATCAGCCGAACGTCAATTGCTACTTTTATGATCCCGAAATTTTCTAATATCCGTTGAATACAGCTTACATATATATGTAGACAAGTTGATTTGAAAATATTCTTTCATTTTAAGTTTTTTTCATTTTTTTTTTTTTTTTCTTTTCTTTGTACTATTGTCTTAATAAATATGTATTGAATAAATAAATTTACTGTAAGCTACACTTGTAAAAAGTTTTGCCTAGAAAGATACTAAAACTTAGTTATATTATATATTTCAAGAAAGTTACTATATCATGTTGTTTTTTTTTAACTTAAAAAACACTAAATCACCTGACCAAATCTTTTACTCAAATTGTAGCAGTATATCCTTCCTCGGTAGGTCGATGTATACATATACTTTAAATAGGCGTGCGAAAATCAACACTCTATTTGTATTCGTAATCCACTACACATTTCCCCGGATTGTGGTGTTCAATTAAGTTGATTTTCACTGTTACATAAATTTCTTATCAATTGATCCCCTCAGATACATTACACATAATTACTACTACAGTTCAATCTTCTAGAAATTCACCTTGTATAATTGAAAATGTCTTCAGCAACAAATCACTCCATTAAAAATACAACAGAGGAATCAGACAGATTGTCAATTGAATTTAATCAGCTTGGAAGTAGCAAGTTCCATTATATTTGGCTTCGAGATAATTGTCACTGTGACAAATGCTATTATGATGTTACTAAACAAAGATTAGTTAACTCGTGTCAAATTGACCTTGACATCAAGCCTAAACTGGTATCTTCGACAGACTCAAAGTTACAAGTTATATGGCCCGATGATCATAATTCTACTTTTGAAGCGGATTGGTTGGCCCTTCATTCTTATAATCCAGTTTTAGTTAAACAAAAAGTTCCAGCTTTACTTGAACAACAATTATGGCAAGTGGCAGATATTAAAGATAATTTACCAAAGGTGAACTTCAATGATGTTATGGAAAAACAAGAAGCAGTCAACGATTGGATTTTGAAAATTCATAAACATGGATTTTGCTTTGTAGATGATGTTCCAGTAAACCCTGAAGATACAGAAAAACTTTGTAACCGATTAGATTATATTAGACCCACTCATTATGGTGCATTTTGGGATTTTACATCAGATTTACTGAAGAACGACACCGCATACACCAATTTTGATATTTCTTCTCACACTGATGGAACTTATTGGTCAGATACTCCAGGTTTACAATTATTCCATCTTCTTTATCATGATGGACAAGGCGGAACCACTTCTTTAGTTGATGCTTTTAAATGCGCACAAATAATGAAGGAAAAATATCCTGAATCATTTGAATTTTTAACTAAATTACCAATCCCTGCACACTCTGCAGGTGAAGAAACGGTATTAATCCAACCAGATATTCCTCAACCAATTTTCAAATTAAACCAAAACGGTGAGTTAATCCAAGTGAGATGGAATTTGTCTGATAGATCAACCATGAATACTTGGGCGAATCCTGAAGAAGTTCCCATGTTTTATAAGGCAATTAAACAATGGTACTCGATTATCACTGATAAGGAAAATGAATTTTTTTATCAATTGCAACCTGGTCAAGTCTTAATTTTTGATAATTGGAGATTGTTCCACTCTAGAACTGAATTTACCGGTAAAAGAAGAATGTGTGGGGCTTATTTCAATAGAGATGATTTTATTTCTAAAGTAAAATTATTAGACATAGGTAGAGAGAAATTGTTAAAAACTTTATGATTACACTTGAAATAGTTTCTTCCAAAAGTGAATATAATAGGCTAATGAGAACCAGTTGAATTTACAAAAAGTTGAATCACACTCAAAAATTACACTTATGTCGCATTTTTTACTGTAGTATTCAATAATATATCCTAATTCAATTTAGTTTCATTTTAATTTCATTTTAATTTCAATTTAATTTTATTTTAATTTCATTTAATTTCATTTTACTTAATTTTTTTATTTATTTTTTATCTGCTTTCGCTTTAAAGGTCTTCACTCATTTCTATAAAAAAAGTTGATGAAAGTTTAAAAAATATTCGAAGAATGCTTGTATCTAAATGGGCAAGTGATGAGAATTTAGCCGCGAAAGCAAAGGACCAAGATACTAAAGGAAGTCTGCCCAAAAAGTTAGAAAGTAAATGGGCAGATGTAGAGGAACCATTATCTTTACCAACACCTCCGAGTTCCAGAGATAAAAATAAGAAGAAAGGCAAGAAATCGTTCTCGAAAAAACCATCAAACCTTGCAAACCTGTGTAATGGTACTACAGATAATGAAGATAATAATATACATATGAGCGAGGCAGCAAAATCATTGGCCAGAAGATTAAGCATTCTGGATACATCCACTGAAGATCATTATCATGAAAGGCTGGTACCTAATCATGAACATCAAAGTAGAAACAACAAAAACTTCAAGAAAAGACCAGGCCACCTAAACGTTTTAGTCAACAAAACTAATAATAATCACCAACAAAGCAAGGTTGCGACTGATAATAATTTAGAAGATTCAGATGATGCAGAAAAATTACCACCCATGAGTGCAGCAGCTTTGAGTTTTGCTGCCCATTTAGGAATGGTAGATAATAATAGAAAATTAGACAAAGGGGTTGTCAGAAGTGATAAAAAATTTACGCCCCTGAAACCTAAACGCGAAGTAGCAGAGAGAAGAAAACGAAAAGATAAAGAGTTGGCAATTAATAATAATGAAAAGAAGGAGGATTTAGATCAACAACATCTTAAGGATGAAGAAATGCGAAAACAGGTTTCAGCCATGTTTGAGAAGATGAGTAATAAACAAACAAACTGGGCTGATCTTGAAGATGACGATTTTTGATGTAATGTATTTTACAGTGTGTACTAATGTTAATAAATGGTAAGATAAAATCTCATGGTAAATATTTTATACAGAATCGATTTCGTATCACAATTTCTAATTTTTAACTTTATCGTATTTGATGCTTTATTTTTATTGTCAAAAATGTTGTGTGTAAACTATTACTATTATATTCGAATGCTTTTAAAAATCTGTATACACACTAAGAGGATCAAATACACACCCCACAAAAAATTGCTATTATCACTAGCAACATTTACATCATAAAAAATTGAAAGATTGGAACGAAAAAATTTATAGGGGAGCGAAATGGCAATTCATATAACTAAGTCGTTACTGAATTTTTTGCCATCCATAAGACCAAATTCGAGCTGCTTTTATGTTCAATCACAATTAAGAAAACTAAACACCAATGAAGGATATACTCGCCACATGCTAAAGTCAAATCCTCAACTTTTAATAAATGAGAAAATTGTTAGTAGCATAGTCAGCCAAGCATCGTTTTCCAAAAACAGAAATTCTTTCAAAAAATTTTTTACTCTTGGTATCGGTGGGATCGTAACTTGCTTGGCTGTTTATGTGGGTACTCAAATATATTTAGGGGATGATTTGATCTTTGTACCATTGGTGCCTAATTTTAATGTATTTAGTCAAGTCCAGTATAAGTATCCTCAAGATTTGAAATATATAGATAAACCAGTTTTTGATTATGTTGAACACGATATTAAAAATACTAATGATAAAGGTTTAGATTACTTCAAATCATTACAAGACCAAGATATTAAATATAAAGTATTGGAGACATTAAGCAATAATCGCGAATTAAGAAAATTATATCACATACCCATACATATCCATACGCATCCCGAAATCCTGTATCAAATTCATATTGAAAGTAAAGTTCCTACGATTTCAGGACTTCAATTCCCTCGAGAGAAAATTTCAAAGGTATCTTGGTGTATCAAGCCTATTAATTTTTGGGACATAGTTGAAAATAGTATAATCAAAGCTGGATTAAAATTAGATAGGTTGGGAACTTCTCCAGCTGAAGTAAAGACTCATGAAAAATCGCTGGGACGAATTCACGAAGTACCTATCTCCGACTTTGAAAGCAATATTAAATTGAATGGAAATAAAAATTACGAAATTATCATAAGCGGAAATTTTTTGATTAACAATGAATGGGAAGATATCGTACATTACAAGGCAAAAATTGATTTTGATCACTTAAAAATTAACAGAGGGGTCAAAATTACCAATTTAATGATTGAAAGAAAAAATCCAAATATGGACCAAAAGAACGTCAAAGTAATGTAAATAATTTTAATTTACAATCATATAAAATTTTACGTGATAGATACTAAGAACCAAGAAGAGGAATAAATTGAATATAATTCGGAATTCAAAATTCATTAACTTAATTAAAAAATCCAGTTGTTTTTTATTGAAATGTGAAGTCTATGTCACGTGAATGTTTTTTTTGTTCTTTTCTTTTTCTTTTTAGTATTTAATTGTATATTTTGCAAGCAATAAATGCAACTAAGTATTCACAGGCTACTTCAAAGTAATATAATATCCATACTTGCTCCTTTTTTTATGCTCTTAATATTATCTTATAATATATAATCAATACATATATTCTACAAATTTGAGGAGTTCGACATAATTTAATGAACTCATACTCTGAATATTAATATTTGGAAAAGAAACTATTTTATCAATAGTTTACGGTTTTTTTTTTCCTTTCTTTTCTTTTCTTTATAAAAAAAGAAAGAGGAAAAAGGTCAAGAATTTTTTAAATCGTCATAAATTAACAACAAGTTCATCTTGAAATCGATTTTATTGATCGTTTCAAGACTATAAATTTTTCTGCATTCTACATATACTTTTTTTTAAAAAAAAATATTATTGTATATCTTTGAGTTTTGGTTAGATTAAAGTGATTGTTTAAAATCTTTTACACAATTATTCTTGGTTTTTCATTTTTTTAAATTGATCAAGTGTAATTTCTTATTGTCGTAAAAAAAACAAACTCTTGAAAAACAAAACGTACATTTTTAATTAATTTGTAATGCAAAGGAGAAATATAACTCACTCAAGTTTTATGAAATTCAAGTGTATTATTTGATCTGTTTCTATAGTTGAAGAAGCGGTAAACAATAAAGAAGCTTGAACATATCTAACTTTTCAAATTTCATAAATGGTGCAATCCTGCTGCGTCTTTCAAATTGGTAATTTGCAACAATATAAAAAATATTTGAAAATGTGTTGGGTGAGATCTTTAATATGTTAGTAACTGACATAAAAAATTACTTTTATTTTAACGTATCGGAAATTGTGGCTAATTGTTTTGTTTACCTAATGTAATATATTGTATATAAATAAGGCCGGGTATTCTTTTGATTCTTTTATACGTAACATTGGTTATGCAATTATGAATTTATTTATTTATCATGCATTTATTTAATAATTTATTTGGGTATTCCTTTTTTCAATTTGTTCAAATTTCGACATTACTTTTACTTGATTAGTTTCAGTCAAGATATTTTTTTTTTTTTTTTGTATAAATTTGATTTTATCCTAATAGTAGAATCTCACGGCTGTGGATTTTCTTTCAATATAATTTTTACTTATTGTTTAACCACCACGACCACTTTAAATATTCGAATTTCAAACTCATAAGAAATACAAGTTTCTGCTTCCCTAATTAATTAAGTCCAACAAGTTGCATAATCCTATTGACCAAATATCTCAGTCTAGCGCTTTTTGTTCACCGGTTTCTTGGATAAATCCCAACTATCTCCTTATTCTCAAGCCATCTCCATCCACATCTTCTCCATCACTCCCATAACCACCCCCACTATCACCACCATCACAACTCGAATTTGATAGTTTGTTGAAATTCAAGAAAAACTCCTACTACGTGAACAACTTTTATAACCGAAAACATTTAACTACCAATTAGAATTATGTCTTCAAATAGTAAAAGACAGAAGCCCGAAACTAGCCCCAAGGGAAGAAAAGCAGGTCAAGCCAACAGAACTGTTATGGCTTGTGATTTTTGTCGGAAACAGAAAACTAGATGTTTTCGTAATCCAGAAAGTGTATCATGTCTTAGATGTATCTATTTGAAAAAGACTTGTCTGTTTGAACAAGGATTGAATCCTCTGATTAGTCATGGTCCTAATGGTGGACCTATTAATTCCGGATCAGTTACATCTTTCCATCAAACTGGTACTTCTACGAATGAGAAATTAGACACCATGCAAAAATCCATTAACGAACTACTAAAAATTGTAAAATCATCCAAATCAAATATCAATGCCCACGATATTGCAAGTGATAATTTAGTACACACCAATAACTCAAGACTTTCAAATAGTGTTGATAATGAAAATGAGAACGATGTTGATAATGAGTCTTCAAAACTTTCAATGAGCACTTCTTCATCCCCTTATTATGTGAAGCTGAGGCAATTGATAGCAGAAGATACTTCTTTTCAAACTCCTACAAACTCATTTGTTACCTCACCTTTCAGTATTGTCAATAACCAAATATCACACTTCAATATACCTAGTCCTATATTAGATTTGATTGGTACGGTGACAACCTCCGCCATTCCTCGAATGGACATTACAAAATCAAATCCATTTGATGTTATATCAGCGGGAATTTTGTCTGAAGCTGAAGCAATTAATTTGATGAATGATTTCAGAAGAAATTTCGGAAGATGGATCCTGTTCCCTTTGAATATGAGTCTGTCTACTTTGATTGAAAGAATACGTTATAAGCTGTCCTTACTTTTGACTGTATGCTATTGCTTAGCTTCTCGGTTTTCTTTAAATGGTCTAGTTGACTCTAATTTACTTAAACAAAAGAGAAACATTCATCGATTACTATTGAAACATCTAGTTAAAGATATGAGTAACTCTTTGCTTAAATATTCTTGTTTTAGTGGTGGTGCTGGTAATGGATATATTGAATTCTTACAAGCCCTTGTTTTATTATCTATATATTCCTTATCTTTATCATCGATGTCTAAAAATGCTTTTCAAGGAATAAGTGGTGATTCTCTAGATAATGAAGAATATGAAGAGGATTTAAAATTAGATCCATGGTTACTTTCTGGTATGGGGCTAAATATTTTTGTAACCAGGTCCTCTTTGGGCACTTTATTGAAAAATTCGTCTAGTATGAACTCCCCATTTACAGTATTCTACGACGAATTGGATTCAGAGGAATTTCAAATGCTTGCTGTACTTAGAACTTATAATCATTTAACCCTTGTTCATTTGATCAATTGTATATTCTCTGGAAGAATGTGCGTTGTTGATCCTATTAGGTTACAATATTGTACAGCCACTTTAAATTTGCCAAGCTCCACTAATTTCGATGGCAGAATGGTCAGTGAAATTGGTATATTATTAATATGTTATAATTATTTACAACATATATTAAATGATCCATTAAATAGTAAATCAGTGAGTGATAGTAATGAACAATTTGCAATAGTTAAACAAGAGGTCAAAGCTTGGTATGAACAATGGAATTATATTTTCAATCAACCAGCTCCCCAATTTGTTGAATTATGTTACCATTTCTGTTGCTTAAGTATTTACATTGGTCATATTTTCCAAAAAGCTATATTGTTAGGAAAAGGTGATAAATTTATGCATAAACCTAAAAATTTTGATGTTTATAATGAAAACAATATTGCATTTATTATCAAAAATTCAGATAAAACCAGTTTTAAACATTTGAAAACCCATGCATTGCAAACTGTAAGATTCATTAACGTTATTGAAAGTGATTCATATTTTGCATACTTACTGGATCAAATTCATTTTTGTTTTTTCTACGCTGGGATTGTATTATTAAAAATATTAATTTTTGAACAAAGACTTCTAAAAAACTTTTCTAAAATGGATACAAGGGAAATCCAAGAAGATTTAAAATTATTAATTCTGAAATTTGCCATGTTGAGTACTTCGATTAATTGTGTTGACGATTTGACAACCAGATATTATAGAGGACTTTGTGAATGTTATAGAGAAGTCTTTGAAACGTGATTCAATGTAACCCTTGAATTTAAGATATTCGTTGGCCAAATTTTCGTTAATAATAATTTCTGTACAATATGTTATATATAGTTTCTTTTAACAATCGTAATCATGTATAATTTATAACTAACCTTTTAAACCAAGTGACCTTTAAAATTTCCTTGCATATGGTCAATGTGAACATAAGCTCTTTCAACCATTGGTAAAGTTTCAATTGCGTATTGTAAAGCTTCTGCAATATCGTGACGATCTTGCATGGAAAGCTTGAATTCACCTGAAGCAAAAATCAAATCAATTTCGACATTCAATTTATCTCCAACATGATAAGCTTTTAAAGCTGTGATCTCACTAATTGGTTCTGCAAATCTATAAGCCAAATATAATATTACTTTGTAATCGGCAGGATCAGCAGCAGCACCTGCCAAATTATTAATATGTTCTATACCTGTTGCACACCATGACCAGATAATGTATAAAGAGAGAAATAAGGCTCCAGCAGGATCAAACCACCAAATATTAAAGCAATATCCGAGAGTAGGCATCAATAAGGAAATAAAATTAAAGATGATATCAGTTTCTGCATCCTGTGCTAAAGCTTGAACAGATGATGATTTGCTTCTTGAACACCAAATCCAACATCCAATTTTACATACAATAGTCAATACCATTATAGAACCAGCATTAAAACTAATTTCCACTGGAATTCTATCTTGTGGTTTTGTAAATATCAATTTTTTGATTGATTCTTGTCCTACTTGAAGGAAGGAAATGATAATAATGATGGAAAACACAAGAATTCCGATGGGCTCTAACCTAGATCTTCCAACTGGATATAAATGTTCTGACTGCCAGTTTTTCGTATTTGAAAGTCTATTGGCGACATAAATAATAAATGTAGATAAAAAGTCTAAAATAGAATCAACTAATGAAGCCACAACTGACATCGAATTCGTCATGAAGGTAACAATAAGTTTGCCAAGAAGAAGAACAAAATTTATGAAAAAATTGACAATTATTGCCAAAACAACTTCTTTGTTATCCAGTTCTTGGTTATAATTTAAAAATTGGGCACCTTCAGAATCAATGTTACCAGGAGTTAATTTGAGTCTCAGACCATTTTGCAGGTTTTTGCTTTCAGTTTGATCCATTGCAGTTGTAATATCATCATCTTCAAACTTTTTATTGGCTGGAATTGAAATGCTTTCACCCATATTGATAACATTGGATCTTAATGGACTTGGTGTAATGCTAGTGGCTCCATAGCTAGTTAACATATTAACGTGCATTTTGCCTGAATCCAAAAAATTATCAATTTCTTGATATTTTTCTATGAGAGCATTTTGTTCTTGATAATACTTTCTAAGACCTTTGTTAGTAACATTTTTCGTGTCCACATAGTAATCTTTCCATGAAGCCAAAGGACCTATATTTCCAATAAGCTTTATTGGTCTCATTTCATTCATGACTTCTTGTCGGTTAATATTTGGGTTATCAATAAACGAAAGAAAGCTTTCGTGTCTTTTCAATGGTTCGTCTTCATTCAAAGAAGAAGTGCTATTGAATACATCATTGGTAAAGTTTGGGTTTGTAACCAGAACGTAATGGGAAGAAAGAAGTCTGTGGAATTTCGGACCCAGCGGTCCTTGCAGTGATTCTCTCGCCGAAGAGCTTCGTTTAGTATATTTATTGGATAAGTTATCATCTTGAAGTCTGCCTCTTTGTAACTCCCCATTGTATGGAGAGTGTTGTACTAACTGGTTTTGAGGAATTGTTTCTAGAGACAGTGGTTTAGGCAGGTCTATCAATGATTTGGATTTGGAACGGGGTGTCAACGATTCAACGGTTCCCTCTAGTTTATCATTACCTTCAATCATCAATTTGGTACTGAATTCAAACTATTGTAGGTAATAAATACTCAAAATTTAATTGAAAATTTCTAGATTATGCCAAATATGTAATCTGGGTACAATAAAATCAAAAGCAGATATAGAAAAAAAACCCAATTAAGAATAATTTTCACGTTTACGGAATTTTAGAAAATTATTGACTCGCAGTTTAACACTAAAGCAGTGTAAAACAATTGATAACTAAAATTTAATATTAAATGGGTCAGTATTCAATGCCTATCCATTTGATGTACCTAATTTGCAACATTTAGCCGGGACTTTTATGGGGGTTCCTGAGGGGGTGCGAATTTTCATGTGAAAAATATAAATAAAAGCCGAACATCTATTTTACAGTCTTAGTTGCAGTCTGGTAGTTGCAGCCTTGAAAACTACTGATACATGTAAAAATGATTAATGTACCAGTTTGTTAGGAGCGGGAAAATCATGAAATAAAGCAATAGGGTATACTTTCAATAGTAAACTTTTTTTTTGTAAGCTATGTGCAATTCATTATTGATACTTTAAATTGTAACTAACTTTAAATGAACAATTTGAGGAGGCATAGCAATAGGCTGTAGGAACAATTAATGCGAAACAGATATAGAGGAAATATAAATATAAAAAAGCAATCTTGATACTAAATCGAAAAATAAAAATAAAACAAGGAAATTAATCTAATTTGATAACAATTTTAATTGAGTCCATATATCGGTTTAGAAACTTTAATTAGTACTAGTGCACTATAAGTGCATTTATTCGTACCACATATTATCGCATTTAGAGATCGTTCTTGTTCATATAAATGCTTAGCCAATACATGCAATCATCTTTTGTAAATATAAATATCTTCATACGTATTTATTCTTCATGAATTACGATATAATTCCACTCATAAATAAAAGTCAATTAATTTAGTTTAAGTACAAATTAATATTGAAATTGAAATCTTTATAAAAACATAAATTGACAATCACCTTACAACTCTGTTAACGTCAGTTGATACTTTTATGCTCCCCGCCTTCTTCCATTAGTTGACAGATGTCGCACCAGACTGTTCCGCGCTTTAAAACACACACACACTACCATTTATTAAGTAAGCCAACCAAAAAAAACAAAAGCACTTAAATCTCGAACTTAATTATTAGTAAAATTAAAATTGTCATGAATATAATATAAATATGTAATTTTTTTTTCCCCTTCATTTTCTTTCAAATCATCAAAACAATTTCAATTGCTTGATTTTTTAAAATGTCCTCCTTCAATTTATCTACCGAACTTCCAGCTTGGAAGAAATTGCAAGACACTTATGATGCCACTGGTAAACTGATTAAAGTCACCGAAGAATTTGCCAAGGATCCAGAAAGATTCAGCAAATACTCCAAGACTTTCAACAACTACGACGGTTCTAAGATTTTGTTTGATTTTTCCAAGAACTTGATTAACGATGATGTTTTGGGTCAATTGATCAAATTAGCTGAAGAAGCCAATGTTGAACAATTGAGAGATGCCATGTTTGCTGGTGAAAAAATTAATACCACTGAAAAAAGAGCTGTATACCATGTGGCACTTAGAAACAGAGCCATGAAAGTTATGGAAGTTGATGGTAAAAACACAGCCCCAGAAGTTGATGAAGTTTTACAACACATGAAGCAATTCTCTGATGATGTTAGACTGGGTAAATGGACTGGTTACACTGGCAAGAAAATTACTGATGTTGTTAATATTGGTATTGGTGGTTCTGATTTAGGTCCAGTTATGGTTACTGAAGCATTAAAATCTTACGCTCAACCAGGATTAAATGTTCATTTTGTTTCTAACATTGATGGTACTCATATTGCTGAAACTTTAAAGGACTTGGACCAAGAAACTACTTTATTTTTGATTGCTTCCAAGACTTTTACCACCGCTGAAACCACCACCAATGCTAACTCTGCTAAGACATGGTTTTTGAGTAAGGCCAACGATACTGCTCATATTGCTAAGCATTTTGCTGCATTATCAACCAACGCTGAAGAAGTTGCCAAATTTGGAATTGATACTGCTAATATGTTTGGTTTTGAAAGTTGGGTTGGTGGCCGTTATTCTGTTTGGTCCGCCATTGGTTTATCTGTTGCCATTTACATTGGTTTTGAAAACTTTGAACAATTCTTGAAAGGTGCTCAAGCTCTTGATAAGCATTTCGTGGAAACTCCATTGAAAGATAACATCCCAGTTTTAGGTGGTTTACTCTCTGTTTGGTACAATAACTTCCATGGTGCTCAAACCCACTTGGTTGCTCCATTTGATCAATACTTAAATAGATTCCCAGCTTATTTGCAACAATTGTCAATGGAATCCAACGGTAAATCGGTCACTAGAGGTAATTCTTTCACTGACTACCAAACTGGTACTATTTTATTCGGTGAACCAGCTACCAATGCTCAACATTCTTTCTTCCAATTAGTTCATCAAGGTACCAAATTAATCCCAGCTGATTTCATTTTAGCCGCCCAATCTCATAACCCAATTGAAAATAACTTACACCAAAAGATGTTGGCTTCCAACTTTTTCGCCCAAGCAGAAGCCTTAATGGTTGGTAAAAATGAAGACCAAGTTAAGGAAGAAGGTGCCACTGGCGGTTTGATTCCTCACAAAATTTTCTCTGGTAACAGACCAACTACCTCTATTTTAGCTCAAAAAATTACACCAGCATCTTTAGGTGCCTTGATTGCATACTATGAACATGTTACTTTCGTGGAAGGTGCCATTTGGAACATCAACTCTTTTGATCAATGGGGTGTTGAATTAGGTAAGGTTTTGGCCAAGGCTATTGGAAAGGAATTAGATGATAACAAACCAGTTGAAACCCACGATCCTTCCACTAGAGGATTAATTAACCAATTCAAGACTTGGGCCAAATATTAAGTATCCATATATACTAAGTATCAATAAATAATAGTTTTTAATCAAATTGTACTACAAAAAGTATGTGCCAAAACTTCTTATCAATGATTATATCCAAATGCTATAGATTTACCTTTTTGTGCGTGCATTAAAAACTAACAATTCTTTGCCCATTAATTTTTTTTTCTCCAAATTTGACTCAAGGCTGCATTTAATTTTCATCTCATCTCCACCATGTCTGATTCAGAGATCCCCCCACATATAGAAGAAGATGGCGAGTTAGATAATCCATTAAGAGCCATTATAGTTCTTCAGACTGCTGAAACCTCAGAAGGGTCCATGGAAGAGAGATTATTGGATAATGTACAAAGTTTTGAAGACATGAACGCCTTTTTTGATAAATTTGATGAAGAAATTGCTATACCCAATGAAAGTCATATCAAATATGAGGTAGGTAGTGATGGATTGGTTGTTGTAATTGTAGACCATGCTGACCTTTTAAGCAAGACATTGGTGTTTTTTGATCAATACGTTACAGATAAAAAAGAAGAAGAGGAAGAAGAAGAGGAGGAAGAAGAGGAGGAAGAAGAAGAAAACGGAAGTGCACCTAAAAAAAGGAAAGCATAACATATGTAAAATATTTAGCTGGATCATTGTAAAATGGCTTTCACTATATAAAATAATTGATAAATGCAAATTAAAATTAGTTGCTGTAGGCCATAGTTCAAGTATATAGTTGTTCTAACCTTATATATAAGGTTACCAAGAGTATAGAGAGTAAATTTAAAGTTGCTTTCAGATTCATGTAATATTTATATCAGAAGTTTGGTATCTCTAGTTTCAAAAATACGTTTGATCTTGGTGGTTCTTTTCCTCTGCACTGCGTCCTCCTACTTCCTGTGTTTAAGTTTTTTTTCCTAATACGCATTAAAAGTTAATTTGTATACTAAATGGATTCCTTCACTATACAATACATTTTAATATATATCGATTCTGCACCCAAGCTTCGCACCTCAATATTCTGATTAATTGTAATTCAACTTTCAAGGGTTAAAATTAAATATGACTGATTGGAGAAGAATTGACATAGATGCCTTAGAAGCTGACAAGTTTTTAACCAAAGAAGATTTGATCCCAGATCTTCCACCTGTATCACACGATGTGATTGTTAATATCTCTCAGCAATGCCGTTCTGCCTTATCAAGTGGTCAATTCGCTGAAGCACTTAGTTTGGCTTTAGATACTCCACCATACGTTGCGGACCCTGCTACAAAGGAATTACATACGGAAACTGTCTTTGAAGTACTATGCTCAGTTAGAAACAATCACAGTATTGATGATTTGACTCAATTCGTTAGGCAATTGAATTCAGTTCAACAGGACACCTTGGTCAAGTATTTATACAAGGCAATGGGTACCCCTTATGGAACTAAACAAGGTGGTTTATTGTTAAATTGGTACGAAAAAACAATAGAAGTAACTGGTTTGGGCTCTGTTGTGAGGTATATGACTGATAGAAGAACGGTATGATTTGACAGAAGGGAGCACTTGATGCCTGGAAGGTATTAAGTTTAACTCAAACTTTTAAATAAAATGAATATTATATCTATATATGTGTGTCTATATATATATATATATATATATATATATATTATATATATTAATATTATAGATAGATAGATATATTTGTACAAAAATAAATGAATCTTATAAAAAAATTGTGAAACTACTTTTTCTAGTGTTTGCCAATATGTAAGTGGATGGGAAGAATTATTATCACATGCGCATTATTTATTTTAGACAGAAAGAAGGTACAAGCGGATAGCTTTGTTACTGAAAAGAGTCTAATTTGGCTTGCTTATAATTAGGCATTTTTTGAGAGTAAATACGACATATAGGAGAGACATTTGAGCATCTTTAAAAGATCGTGAGGAACATCATGCACATGATCCATTGGAAGTCATTCTGGATCCGTTGGTTATAAGTTAAGATCGATTGTTGGTTGCAGGAAACGGATAATCAAATTGGAACATACCTTAAGTCGAATCTAATATCATAATTGCTGTCTAGGGATATATCTAGAAGTGTGTGGATATTTAATTAGGCAACTTTTGGTCTGTTCGTAATAATAGTTGAAAAAAAAAAAAATTAATAATTAAACACTATTAGTTTAATCTTTAATTTGTAGTAAAAACTTCAAGCCTTCATTTTTAGTGCTTACTCGAACGGACGCATCGGCGGAGTTTCGAGTTTCAAAGGATTGATGACGAGTAATACAACTTTCAAGCTAATATTTTCAAGAAAAAAAAAAAAAAAAACTGATCGCCGTGTGCAAACAATTATTTCAATATCACAGCCTTGCATAATTTTTTACGTCAAAAGATATATGGCGTAAATGGCAAGCCTCCTTATTTCTATAAGCCTTGTTTGCTATATTTGCAAATTGAATATTTGGTTTGATTTGAGGTAGACAGAGTTAAGTTACATAAAAAATGCTTAAGAAAAAGGAATTTGCTTGTTTGCTTGTTTGCATGTTTGCTTGTTTGCTTGTTGAATATATCGTTCCACATACTAAGTTTAGAATAAATGAACAACTATGATGTCCTTTTATTTTTTTTTTTATTGTATTGTTTTTGTTTTTGTTTTTGTTATTTTTTTCTATTTTTTTAATCTTGCAATGTCTAATTATAATTAACTAATAGAAAAGTATAAATACGAATACTTCTTTATTTGTAAAGGCCTACATCATAATCAGTGTTTATGAAAGGATCTTGCCACTCCAAAATACAATTTAGACATTACATTTTGTGAAAATATAAAAAGGAAAGAATCACAAATGTATCTAGCATTAGCTAATGGGTTTCTATCATTGCTTTGGTTCCAATTATTCCTTGGAACTTGCCGGGATCTCTGGGGATATTTCTGGATGAGCCCTTATTCAATATATGTATTATGGGAATATGATGGAATTCCTCACAAGTATTTTGTATACTTGCAAATTGGATCAATTATACTTGAAATCATGCATTGGGCCATGGGAGTTGTTCCGGCTAATATTTATAGTTTACTAATTCATCTGAGTGGGAGACTTGTGATTGCATTAATAATTCTGTACTGTTTACCCTATTCGATTGCCAACTTTCTGGTAGTATACGCAATGTTATTACTTGTATGGTCATGGGCAGATACATTAAAATATTCATATTATTTTACTAAGGAATCAAAGATGACACCTCGTTGGCTTGAAATTTGTCGTCATAGTCATTTCATCATTTTATATCCCATGGCATTATTCTTTCTGACGTATTTAGTGTATTTAGCGCTTCATGATGCCTATGGAATTTATTCAGGTATCTTGTTGGCCCTGATGCTGTTATATGGCTGTGGCTACGCTTGGATGTTTATGCATATGTGGGAAAGAAGACAACGAGTTTATCAATTAAAGCATATATCAAGAGATAAACTTTTAGGTGAAAAGTGCGGATTTAATAATGTTTAACAAATATATATATATATATATATATATATGAGTATTGGTTTATGGAAGAACGATCGAACCTTAGCTGGTTAAATTAATGAAATTTTATTAATGTAGTATCTGTGACATGTGCATCATCTCTCAGCCAATGAGAACATTTTCTAATAATAAGTGTTTTTAAATTATTTTGCAACAAAATTAAGAGTTTTCAAAATTCCAGGGTGCGAAAACAAATTCGTGTGTGAAATACTGTATAGTGTAACAAATACATTGTGTGTATTAAAGGTACTTATTGGTTGCAAACTGATTTACTTTAGAAAGGCGTTTGATGAGTGACTTTCTTCAAGGTTCTTCACAAAAAAAAATTCGATCCTAGTAGGTTTATATCAATTTATATATTCAGTATATACCTTAATTGACACAACCAGATAGATTAGTAAGATGGAAAGGTTCGTAATCTCCTTGCTTTTATCTTCTCATATCTGGGATCTTCTGTGTGTTTATATAGTTAATTTGTTGGTTTATGTGTTTATTATTTCATTATCTCATGCTGTTGTTGAGTAATTCAACATTCACATCCTCTTTGTATGATGGGTTATTTTTTATTCAGTTGAATATTTAACTGGTTCTCAATTTAGTTCGAGGTACATATTTAGTAACATTCTTTCATATAATATATTTCCCTATATGAGATACCCAGATATCCTAACAAAAATTGTTAATAGAACAGTCTATTTTATCATATGGATGGTTGTAAAGTATTATTTGTAAGCTCTTAAATAATCGTGTTTTTAGTTTCATTTTCTGGTAAGGATCCAAGTAATGGTTTTTCTTTAAAGGGCATTGCAGGTAAATTAACTGTATTTAGATTGGTGGGACCTAAGATTTTTTTACAGAGCAGTTGATTATTTATTGGACCATCTTTGGTTTTTGTTAAAACAGTATTATCTGAATAATGGTTATTATTGATAGTACTAAGTTTATCCATATTACTATCAGTAAGATCTTTACTATTAGCATCAATGTTTTTTTTCTTTTCTTGTTTATAAATTTCAAAATTGGTATTTTGAATACCACTGGTATCTTTAAGATTAGTAAAATGATTCAATTTTTCAAATCTCTCATGATTGTTATGATGCGGCAATGGCTTTGAATGCAACTGGTTGGATTGAGTTGGCAAATGTATCTTGTTATAATTTTTCAATATTTTTAACTCTTTCATTAAAACTTCTTTATCGTGTGCTATTGAATTCATTTTCTTGAGTAACGATTTTTTGTTTTCTTTTGTTTCTTCGAGACACTTCGTAGTGTCGAACATCTCTTCATTTATTTGATTTATGATTTTGGTTATTGACTCTTTTTCAAGTGAATTTTTGACTGATTGCAAATATTTTTCATTTTGTATGGTTTTCGAATTATTAGCCTCAAAAAGTATGGACGATAAAACTTCTTGTAAATTAGAGTTTATTTCCCTTTGTTCTTCTAACCCTTTTTGTAAATTCTCGTTAACCTTTCCTTGTGTATGTAGTTTACCTTTTAGCTTCAAGTTATGAATTTCAAGTTCATGTACATTTAAAGTTAATTCTTTATTATTGTTTTTGAATGTATTAAATAAAGATTCAAATTCACCAATTTTACTTTCTACAAGCGTAGCATCTTTGTCCCGTAAACTAGTTCTAGAGCTCTCAATTTTCTCTTTGATTAAGTCCCGCTCCTTTTCAAAGTTTGCAATAATTGCATTGAGCCTAACGCTTTCATTTTCATGGATATTATTATCAGCTACCCCTCGATTTACCTCATTCTTCAATGACTCTACTGCTAGATTGATATTTTTCTGCTCGTCTTGAAAAGCTACCAAGTCTTTCATTAAATTTGACCATTGTCTCAATAATTTTTTCTTTTCTTTTAAAGTTCTATCTCTTTCTTGTTTCAAATAAGATATCTCTTGATCTTTGATGTTTATTTGCTTCTTGAATTCATCTGAAGTTTGAATATTTTTCTTTTTGATTTTATCAATATGGATTTGGTGGTCTTGAAGTATTTTTTCAACAGTTAAAGCATGGTTTTCTTCAATTTTACGAATGATAGAGGAACTGCTTGATTTGAATTGAGTAACATTTTCAAACGTTTGATCCATCAATTCATTAACTTGAGTCTCGTGTTGTGCCTTTAGTTGGGAGATTATAGTGACAAAGTTATTATCAAGGATACAATTCACCGAATTGTGTTCATTTTTGATCACATAAATCTTGAATTTATCGCCTTCCATAGATTTGATCTGATTTATATTAACTTCTCGTTGCAAATCTTCTATTATATTAGCAGATACATCTTTTAATTTGATTTCCCTCACTTCGTATATTTGACCCATGATATTCACAAAGGGGATGCTTTGATGGTTAGTTTTTAACAATTTGGTCTCCAACTCTTGAATTTTTTCAAAATTTTCACTCGAGTCTTGAAGAGCGTTATCAAGAGATAAACTTAATTCCTTGCTATTTTTCTCCGCTAGTAGAAGTTTCTCGTGTATATCTTGATTAGATTTGTAGGATTTATCGTTTGCAAACTTTCGTAATTTTAATTCTAAATTTGTATATGATTCATTTAAATTATCTAAAGATGATTGTAATTGGCTTTTCTCTTCCAAAGACTTTTGATGTTCTAATTTGATTCTAAAATTTTCAGAAATTAATTCTTGCTTAGCCTTTTTCAATTGTTCAATTTCAACTTCAAGTTTACCCTTGTACGTCACTTGAAACTTGGACGTGGACTCTATACCTTTGAAACTAGTAGAACTAAATCTATTAGGTGAGCTATCTATATCCGGAGGCGTAGATGATGGTTCGTCTTCCAAAACTTTACTTATAATAGGAGATGAAGGTAGATCCATAGTTCTTTGCTTTTTCCACCGAGCGGGACTCAAAGAATTTGGCCTTTTATCCCTACTCTGTAAGGCATTTGGACTAGATATTTTGAACGGCAATGGTGGTTTGCTATATTTGGGAACCAATGACGGTAAATCATTTTTAGAATTGGCATTGGTATCAGAATTCATTTCCAAATTGAACTCTTGGACGAAATTGGTGGCATTTTCCAAGCATGCTTTAATTAGATCTTCTCCATATATAGGATCGATAATTAGCATTAATTTGATTATACGCTCTTTATCTAAATTCTTTTTGAAAAAAAGATTCGAAATTATTGAGCTTGATGGACCCGTTAAATTTTTGTCTAGTGAAAACTGAGTCATTGAATCATTATTGGTGTTTGAAAAACTGTTGATAAATGGATCTATATAAACAAGTCGTCTCCCATTATGGTATAAAGTAACTATCAAGCACGATAAATTTGTTTCTATTTCCTTTTTCATGTTGGTAGTTCTTTGTTTGAAAATTTTATCGATCAAGTCCATTTTTTTACAGTCATGATCAAACTTCTCTTTTTTAGTTTTAAATTCACCAGTTTGCGTGTAAATTTTCTTTGATGGGAAACTCGTTTCTAATAAATCGATTGCATACTTGTTTTGATATACTTTAATAGCACTAATGAAAACAGGCATCTTTGTAGATCCAAGTTCCTTCAATTTCAAATTTAGAGCTATTTGCATGGTGTTGGCTTTGTCACCCCCAGTTGGGTCTATAAAAAGTTGATAGCATGATGTTTGTTTCTTATCTTGAACAAATGAATTGAAGTTGGTTTTGTAGTTATAAATCTCTTGGAATTTATAAGATTTTTCTTTGTAAGTCAAAGTGTTCCCATCAACCAAGAATTTGTCTGTAAAATCTGCTTTAAATTTAAGGTATAAAAACATTGACATTTCAAAATCACTATAATGATATCAATTTTTGCAACCGTGATAAATCTCAAAAATGATGAATTATGATACTTTTAGAACAAAAACGACGTATAAAACAATTGATTGGACTTTATGAATGAGATTATCTTTTGGAAAATGTTTTTGACAATTGAATTCAATTCAACACATTTACTTCTAAGAGAACTTAGAGATTTGCATTGAATGTTTGTTTATCTTTCTTGCTAAATTTTGACGAGACATGTAATGCATAACGAAAAATAAAATCAAATCAGATTTAATTAATCACAATTATAGTAAAATGCGACTGAAATTAAAACTATTAGTGCTCTTTCACTTTTAAGCTTGGGGAATGTGTATTGCACCACCTGCGTGTCTCCCTGCGTGTCTACGTATTGTATGAACTCCTTTATGTACACACTCTTTCGTGTATACACTCCTTTGCTCATAGGTGAAATGGTAAAAGCAAATTAAAGTTGCGAAATCCCTCCCCCACGGTTGATTTTTCGGTTACAAAATATTGGACGGACAGTTTTTCGGATTTCCCTTTTATTATATAAAAAGGATATTGAAATTTAAGTCAATCAAAAAGGTTTGAATCAATCTAACAACTAACTATATCAAGATGTCTACTATTCAATTGAACTCTGGTCATAAAATGCCAATTGTTGGCTTTGGATGCTGGAAAGTCGATAAGGAAACTTGTGCTGATACTATTTATAATGCTATTAAAGTAGGATACAGATTATTTGATGGTGCTATGGACTATGGGAATGAAAAGGAAGTTGGAGATGGTCTTAAAAGAGCTTTAGATGAAGGAATTGTTAAAAGAGAAGAGCTCTTCATTGTTTCCAAACTTTGGAACAACTATCATGACCCAAAGAACGTCCCACTTGCCATTAATAAAGTTTTAAAGGATTTGCAATTAGATTATATTGATCTTTTCTTGATTCATTTCCCAATTGCTTTCAAATTTGTTCCTATTGAAGAAAAATATCCACCAGGATTCTATTGTGGAGATGGAGACAAGTTCCATTACGAGGATGTCCCACTTTTAGATACTTGGAAAGCATTAGAAAAATTGGTAAAGGAAGGGTTAGTGAAATCAATTGGTATTTCAAACTTCAATGGTTCATTGATCCTTGATTTACTCAGAGGTGCTAGCATTAAGCCAGCTGTTCTTCAAATCGAGCACCACCCATACTTACAACAACCAAATCTTGTGGAGTTTGTCCAGAGCCAAGGTATTGCTATTACTGCCTACTCATCTTTTGGACCTCAATCTTTCCTTGAATTGAACCATAAGACTGCTCTCAAAACACCTACTTTATTTGAACATGAAACCATTACTTCAATTGCCTCTAAGCATGGTAAAAGTCCTGCTCAAATCTTACTTAGATGGGCCACTCAAAGAAATATTGCTGTTATTCCAAAATCCAATAACCCTGCCAGACTTGAACAAAATTTGAATGTCAATGATTTCGAGTTAACCCAAGAAGATTTAGAGCTGATCTCTAAATTAGATATCGGATTGCGTTTCAATAATCCATGGGATTGGGACAAAATTCCTATTTTTGCTTAATTTTGCAACATTAAATGTTAGCTTATGAATAAAAAAAAAAATTATTAATTAATTAAAACGAAAAAAAAATTAAATGAATTAAGTGTAATTTTTGTTTTTTTGTTTTTGTTTTTATTTTTCCCTTTTCCTCTTTTTAGGTCAAGTTCCACATGGTGCGGCAATTTTTAGCCCCAATTTTAAATATATGGGTTAGAACTCTAACAGTATATTTTGAATTACCCGCACATAAGTCGTAAGTACAAATTGAAATTTTTTCGTGAGATTTTTTCAAATAGTTCATCGAATATTCTTTTCTTGGAAAATCACTATCAAGTAGGAAAATAGTACAACAGCTATTGAATAGATTAAATGATGATCTTTTCACACTTATGTCTCGGTGAACCCTGATCCATGACAACACATGCATCACCATCTGACAAATTTTTTCAATAGATGTTGTATCATTTACCTACTTGATAGCGATGTGGTTTCTATGATGATAAAAATAAATTTTCAGTTCTGCTTCTGACACGAATGAAGATACTCAATTACCAAAGCTCAATATCTGAAGAAACCACCAAGTTAAGATGTATTTTTAAAAAAATTTTCTGTTTATCTCATATCGTTTTATTTTAATTTGAATATAAGTAAAAACTATTAGAGATTCCTAATTATCTACCAAAATAGTAAAAGTTCACTAATTTGAAATCTGATATATTTCATATATATATATAGACATATTCATATATATTGTATATAACATTCTTTAAACGTGGAAGATGGCAATTTTCCCATCGATACCACTAGTACTAACCTGATTGGAACTATACAATTGAATGCTAGAAATGGTGTTTTGATGAATAGTACTTTTCTCTTTGCCAGGACTGGTTTTAGAAATCTTACCCTTTAAATCCATTTGTCTAAACATGTTTAAAGCATCATGAGAAGAGATTTCCTCTTCTTCATCCCCAGCACTAGTTGGTTTAGCAACAGGTGCAGTAGCTTTTTCAATTTTTTTGGTGGACTCTTTCCATCCATTCTCATCACCTTCAAATTCAACAAGAGTACAATTATGACCTCCAGTAACAACTTTGTTTTCTTCAATGAAGACAACGGCTTTGAATGGTAAGTAATCAGTTTTAACATTTAAAATCAGTCTAGGTGGTTGACCTTCCCCTGCTGGATAAACAAATCCAATGGATGAATCATGAGAAACGTATGCTAAAGCATCACCACTAGGGCTGAAGGCAACATCATGAATCCAAGCACCAGTTTCATTGATGAAATCACCACATAAAGTTTGGAAAGGTAACTTTGAACCCCAGCCAGTTGGAGCAGGTTTTTCATCTAATCCCTTGATGTATGCTGAAAATACTCTTGCGTGACCATCAGTTGATCCACAAGCTAATAAAACATTATTTGGATGCCAATCTAAAGAAGTAATTGTAGAACGTAAAGGTTTTTTTAAATGCTTAGCAACCCACCAATCATTTTCTTCTTCATAATAACAAACAGCAACAATTCTATCCGAAGATCCAACAGCAAATTTGTTACCTAAAGGTGACCATTTACAAACAGTAGCTGCCCTGGAAATACGTAAGAGAACTAAGGTTGGTTTGTATTCACCACCTTCAAGTCTCCAAACTAAAGCATTTCTATCTTGAGAACAAGTTAAAATTTGTGTTCCATCTGGAGAAATGTCAACTGAAGTAACAGTTTTGTCGTGACCTTTCAATATAGTCAATAATTGAGGCTTGACTGTAGAGCCAGGGGTAGTTTGGTAAATTTCGACTGTATTACCTTTAGTAATTGCAAGTAATTGACGATCTTGAGAGAAAACATGATCTTTTATGGGCTCATGGCCCAATTGGAAGGCAATAGGGGTGGACATTACAGGAGTCAACTCTACTGTTAGGATTTCAAATATAAATTAATCTGGAATCTTTAAATGCGTTGATAAACCGAAGTGGATTTATATAAATATATATCTAAGTCCACGTGTGTGCAGGACATTTCAAGAATCTAAAGAAAAAAAAAAAAAGAGATCCTCCTTAGATCATAATCGTAAGTAAGCTTATACTTGGAAAGAAGACATATTGAACAACAAGTATTAATCAAAAATGTAACAATTACTACTCAAAATTTTGAGTATTTCAACTATCAATTGTTTCTATTTAAGGCTAACTAGGACTTTTCAATAATATGGAAAGTATGGGCCATATTTCAATAAGTGGAAATTGGGTGTAAATTCAGTTTATAAAGTTTAGTTCAATTTCAAAAGCCAAGTTTAAAATGAAATGGGAAATTGCTAAGCTGGGTTTAAGTATTTAAGTTTTGTTTAGAGGTTAAAAATTTGAACTTTTATGTTCAAGTAACTGTTTGACTTTGAACCATGCCTTTTGGAACTTTGGGTTCTTAATTTTTGAAGCTTTCCCATCTAATCTTTGAATAATTGCCGAGAAAAAATTAGCAGTTTCAGGAATAAACAAGATTCTAAGCCAGTAAAAACCCAAAAATATAACCAATTGGTATCCGGCTGATCCTCTTAATAAAATTGTTCTTAATAATAAATACACAATTAACAACAATTCATCGCAAGAGATTATAGAGCTAAAAAAGGCTCCTTGATTTAAAATGGCGGTGTTTTTTTGATGACTGGCAATTTGCAAAAGTGATATCAATAAATACGGTAAAATTTTCAAAACAGACTTAAAAGTAAATATCCAAATGGTAGCAAGAATAAAATATTGGAAATTTTGTTGAGCAAGTAATGAAATGGCTGGAGGTAAATTACGAATCCCAAATTTATGTGATGTGGTAGCGAAAAGGGCTGCCATTGACCCCAATAAGGCTAATCTGTAACAAATCGAGTTGATGTAGTATCTATTTGGAATCCAAAAGATTTGAAATAAGAGAGATATTCCTCCAAATACAATAGAACTAAAATGGCCGGCCAACCACATTTGCTTTTTCCATGGCTGGTAAGCATTAAAAGATTTCACTAATTTCTTCTTTTTAGGATGGTTGTCACTTTCGAGGCCAGCTCCTTCATTGGTCTTAGACTCGTTTCTCTTTTGGTTGGCTGGACCATCTACTAAAGAGGAAGCTTCCCTCTTGGTATTGGAGTCTTGTTCTTGCAATGGTGGTTCTCCGGGCATAAGTCAAAGTTTACTAAGGTTGTTAAAAAAAAAAAATTGAATTTACCAAAGAAAATAAATGAATATTCAAAGGTTCTTCTCTGCAGATAAATGATAGATCTTAAAAGAAAGCAATCGCCAAGTTTCGCACTGAAAATTAAGGGGTAAGACCAAGCATCAGTAGTAAATTGAAAGAAATGTATCTACCTAGCGAGAGAAAAAAAAAAAATCTTAATAATAATAATAATAATAATATTAATAATAATTATAAAGGGAAGAAATGAGAATTAAACACTAGAGAAATAGCATTACAAGCATCAAATAACTGAGTATTAATTTAGTTGTTTTGGTTTATTTATAACTATACTAAATACATAGTAAGTGAAATTGTTTGTGCATCATACTTTAAGAACTTAATGATACAGAATGGCTTCCAAAGACGTATATACTATTAATTACAATGAATCGCCACGGTTATCATCGCTTGAAGCCCAAGTGTTATCTCAATATCAATTTTTAGCTATTCAATTGAATACTCTTTCATGTGAAATTAAAAACTTGAACTCTACTACAAAACTGGGAGTTCAGGGGGAAGCAGATTATTTGTTGGATAACTTACGTAATTTAGAAGTCAAGATTGGATTGGTATATACTCAGTTTAAGGGTGCCGTGTATTCTTTATTTTTACAACACGAGGAGAACTTAAACTTACAGAATGATATTGAAAAGCAAAAGAAAAATGAATCTGAAGACAGTGATGAATTAGACACAAGTATGGTTGATGTAGGAAGTAATGATAAAAGAGATGACGAAGGAAAATAACTTGTTTTAGTTGTAGATTTGGTGAGTTAAGATCAATTTAAAATGGAGGGGTGGGTATTTGGAAACTAATAATCAACAATTTTATAGAAAAAAAAAAGATTAATACCTTTTAAATTTTGTATTGAAAGTTAATCTAACTAAATATTGGGTTGTTACTACTTTGTAAAAAGGCAAAGACTAGAAATACTGTGTATCATAAATAATACAATATAAAGAGAACTATAAAAAAAAAAAAAAGTCGAATGAAATCAGCATTTTTTATTTATGATACTACCGCAGCAATTAAGCTTAGCCATAAGCTCACATTTTAATCGTCCCACCAATTCATAAACTAATTAAACTTGCGCCTTAGATCTTTAATTTACTGCAATTGGTTTTAATACGTGTTCAAAGAGCTAAATGTCAACGAGTTGATACAAACTTGCACTCAAGAAATTCTTCTTTTCAAAGTACAATAGGTGGGTTCCTTCAAACAGATTAAAACTAATCTTGTAAACTTCATCCACGTTTAAGTTAACATTTAATTTTACAGAAACTTTTTTTTTTTTATATTTATTTATGTTTTAACTACGTTACCGATCATTTAATTAATTAGTCGCACTTTCAGAGTGTTAATTTTCCAGAGTCAAACACACACATCTCATCATAAATACATAAAAGGTGGTTCAAGTCTGCGAAATATTTTTACGAAACCAATTACCATATATTTACAATGTCCCATAACGATAAATATGCCACCCCATTGTCTTCAAGATATGCATCTGCTGAGATGTCGAAGATTTTCTCCTTGAGAAACCGTTTTTCTACTTGGAGGAAACTTTGGCTTAACTTAGCTATTGCTGAAAAAGATGTTGGCTTAAATGTCATCACTGATGAAGCTATCGAACAAATGAAAAAGCATTTGGAAATTACCGATGAAGAAATTGAAGCAGCTTCTAAAGAAGAAGCTATCGTTAGACACGATGTCATGGCTCATGTTCACGTTTTCGGTAACACATGTCCTGCTGCTGCTGGTATCATTCATTTAGGTGCTACCTCTTGTTTCGTTACTGATAACGCTGATTTAATCTTTTTAAGAGATGCATATGATGTTATAATTCCAAAGTTAGTAAATGTTATTGATAAATTATCAAAATTTGCTTTGGAACACAAAGATTTACCAGTATTAGGATGGACTCATTTCCAACCAGCACAATTAACCACTGTTGGTAAAAGAGCTACTTTATGGATTCAAGAATTATTATGGGATTTAAGAAATATGGTTAGAGCTAGAAACGATATTGGTTTAAGAGGGGTTAAAGGTACTACCGGTACCCAAGCTTCTTTCCTTTCTCTTTTCCATGGTGATCATGACAAAGTTGAAGCTCTTGATGCAAGAGTGGTTGAATTATTAGGTTTTGATACTGTTTATCCAGTTACTGGACAAACTTATTCTAGAAAAATTGATATTGATGTCTTGGCTCCATTAGCTTCTTTTGGTGCTACCGCTCACAAGTTTGCCACTGATATCAGATTATTAGCCAACTTGAAAGAAGTTGAAGAACCTTTCGAAAAAAGTCAAATTGGATCATCTGCTATGGCTTATAAGAGAAATCCAATGAGATGCGAAAGAGTTTGTTCGTTAGCTAGACATTTGGGTGGTTTATTCAATGATGCTGTCCAAACTGCCTCAGTTCAATGGTTTGAAAGAACTTTGGATGATTCTGCTATTAGAAGAATCTCTTTACCATCTGCTTTCTTAACTGCTGACATTCTTTTGTCTACCATGCAAAACATTACCTCTGGATTAGTTGTCTACCCTAAGGTTATTGAAAGAAGAATTAATTCTGAATTACCTTTCATGGCCACTGAAAACATTATTATGGCTATGGTTGAAAAAGGTGCTTCAAGACAAGATTGTCATGAAGAAATTAGAGTTTTATCTCATCAAGCTTCTGCTGTTGTTAAGCAAGAAGGTGGTGATAACGATTTGATTCAAAGAATTAAAAACACTGAATACTTTAAGCCAATTTGGAACGATTTGGATAAATTATTGGATCCATCTACTTTTGTTGGTAGAGCTCCACAACAAACTGAAAAATTCATCAACAATGATGTTAAGAAGGCTTTGGAAGATTTCAAGCATCATATTACTGATGCCACTGTCTCTTTGAACGTCTAAAATAATGAAAATTTAACGAAATTATTAAAAGAGGAAATATAGTACGTAATTTGAATACATATTGCAAGAATAATATACTTCCATTTTCGTAGATGGCCTTTCAATTGAAAAAAAAAAATATAAATTTTTAATTTTTTAAAAACATTGAAGTTAATTTTTATATATATATATATATTGATGTACTACAATTTTCTGTTTTTTAATTAGCCACTAAATTATTGTTTATCATATATTGAACTTTTACAAAAATTGATCTTACATTTATTTTTCCAGAACATCACTTTGAGTTTGAGTATCGTCATCTTGACTAGATTTGGATTGTTCACTGGCTTCAATTTCAGTTTCATCATGTACGCGCTCAGCTTTGGTTAAATGTATCAATTCACATACATGTTTTAGAATGTCTTTGTATGGGAAGCAGCAATATGCAGGTCTGCGGTTTATATCTTGGTAATCTATAACTCCTTTGATAAGATCTCTTTCAAACATTCGTGGATCAACGTATAAAGCTGAATTAGACTTTTTAGGTATTAAATATAATTTCATGTCTGCCTTGTATCTCGGTCTTGCAACAACTTTCTTTATGAATAATGAATTTGGAACGTCTCCCTTCTTTCCCAAACTATAATACATTTCTTCAAAGAAATTTTCTTCATCGAGCAACCATAAGGAACCCGGGTTGGCACATTCTAACTTTAATAAAATGGAACCTTCACTGTCATTACTCGACGACCTAGTTACTCTGACTAATGTATATTCATTAATCCCATATAAAGATCTCACTGCTGTATCTAATGAATTAAAGATTGGGATTGAAGATTTGGAGCTTGTATCCTTTTTAAATGATTGTAAGATTTTATTAGAAAATCCAGCTGTATTAAAATTTTGATCAATTAACTGCATGTGTCTTGTTTCAAAGCCTCTTCTATAAGGCTTATCGTTCTTAATATTAATGCTCTTTCTTGTGCCAGTTTTATGTTTGTGGCTTTCAGAACCATTGTTGGAATCGTCAATTGTAGATTTGGCTCCTTGAAATAAAGAATTATTTTCTTCAGTATGCAAAATTTGATGTCCTTGAGAATCAGATAGTACAGATGTACTATTTTGTGGTGAGTCAACTGGACAACTATCTACCATAGATGGTTTTGGAGTATATTCATCTTCCATGTTAGTGTCTCTATTGATAACATCAACGTAATCTTTTTTACGTTTATTGGCAGCTGATGATTCCGAAACTTGACGATTAAAAGATGATCTGTCCTCATCTGAAGAGGAACTTTTAGTAGAGTCTTCACTGGACAAAAGTTCATCGAAAACATCAGCAATTTCTCCAGATTCCTCAACGATATGAACATTCCTAATATTATCATTAGGAGTTAAATGCTTATATAATGCTACTAAAGATGGGACCATAGTTAGCTTGACTCTTAATCCTGCTTCTAACAGTTTGATATGAAGTTTCAGTAAAGATTCAAAATTTTGTGGTTGCAGTTGCAAAATGTCTTGATTTAATTGTTGTTTTTTATTTGCAGCTTTCCTTCTAATTGCTATTTCCACTAATTCTCTTTTAAAGTACTTGGGATCCACTTGCAGGCGGGGTATTCTTAATGCAACGACAGGTTTAGTTTTATTATTAATCTCTTTGGATTCAACACGATTGAAATTTTTGTAAACCCTTTGAGTGAAGACTTTATACGGTGGTAAATTATCATTGACCGTTAATGATTTTTTAGCTTGGGGCAGTTTCTTGTTCAAATTTGCTCGCGCGTAGTTTTTCGCTTTGACTTTGCTTCTGGTATTGTTTTGACTGCCAGAATTGCTGCCACTACTATTATTCTCATTTTCGTATGGTGTATTACTTTGAATGTGGCAGCTACCACTACTACTGCTACCACTTCCACTATCTAAGTTGGAACTAGTAGAAAAATCCATCTCAGACTTCACTTCAGATGCGGTACTGGAACCATGAGGACCAGTTGTTTCATCATCTATAAGCAAATCGGATCTTTTACGCTTTATCGTTTCTCTGGGTTTAGGATTGGGTGCTTCATTTATTGAAGTTGGTGTGTTACCAGCTTCATCATTATTCAAAAGGAGGTTTATGTTCACCATTTAAAATCATTCAATTTGTGCTGCTAGCAATGCAATGTTTAATTATTTTTGAACTGATAAGGTTAATGAAACAAGATTATCTGTTATAGGTAAGATTTTTTGTGAAATAACGTTTTTCCTTTAATTAATATAATTTAATTTAATCGATAAAGATATATGATTGCAAGCTTTAAAGTAAGTCGAAGGAAAATATTATTCTATTATCTTCGACCAAATATCAAAAAAAAGAAACAAATAAATATTTTTCAGTGTGTCTGAAACAAATAGAAATCGATCCACTAAATGAAAGAATAACCTAAAATGATCTGGTTGTGAGCACAGTCGTGTTTTAAAAAATCTTGCTTGAATAAATAATGACGAAAGCTAATAAGCAGAATTGGATCTAATTTAACGCATTGCCGTTGAGTGATGTTAAATCGGAACTCCAGTTTTACGTTTATTGGGAAAAAATTTCTAGCTAATTCAAGAACATACTACTATATACATAATTACAAAACTATGAATTAATTGAAGGTTTCAATTGTAGCTGTCTTTTTTATTTTTTTCGTGCACATGTATTCCCGGTTTCAGTTTTAGCTTTATCTTAGTTAATAAATGAATGATGAGAAAAAAGAAAAGAACGAATTTAGCAATGAAAAATAAAGAGGTTTTTGCATTTTATAGTTTGTAGTAGAATATAAATATTATCTTACAGAGGCCTGAGTGATCGTTGATTAAAGATATAGTAGTAATCTTACTTCTCGCTTACTGTGTTGCAGATTATTATCAATTGTCTTATTATTATCAATTGAGATGTTCATCCTAAACAGTAAAAAGCTTCTAAAAGGTCATGAAAAAATAGTCAGGTGAAATGTGAGGGGGGAAGAGATATACTCTAATTTCTGGTTGAGTTAAATGACATTGTGGTTCTCAAGACGATAAAAAAATAGCATTGCTATTTCTTAATAGCTGACTTATTCTGTTTTGCTACAAGTATGACTTACTATTTTACTGCTTTGGTATACCCCATGAAATATTATCGGGTATAAGCAAACTAAATATTTGAAGTATATTTAGAGATGGTATTCTACTAATCTATTGTCTAGAACTGAATATTAATTAAGTTAAAAATATTATTATTATTAATTAGTACATTAAAAATATTTAATAATATACACATCAAAAAATATCGATACTGGACCTAATGGCAATGGTCTTTTAATAGAAAGCAAAACACTAGATTAATCAATTGATAAAGACCCCTTTTCTTTTAAGTTTGAACTAGGGAAATTAAATGGTGTTGTCACTAGTAATACTGTAAGTTTTATTATTCCACACTTGAATTACGATACATTATGAACTCCGTTTGTTCTAGTCATATAGTTACACAAAGCAACATTCCCTGCATGACATGTCAAGTTATTGGTATGCAAGTCCAAAAAAATAAAAGTCTCACAAACCATAAATAGAAGTAATATTTGTTCAAGATTGCCAACTATTCTGTTTTTTCATCTTTCTCTTCTTCCATATAATTCGTAATAAGTTAATATTTCATCATTATAATAATTATCGCCTTAAAGAAATACAAAATATGGTTTAAAATTTAAACTTCTAGTGTCAAAAATGCTAATAGCAATTTAAGCAATTTTAACTCTTTAACTTTAAAACTTTATCAAGCAGCAACTATTTGCGTTTTTTTTTTGTTTTTTTTTTTTTTTTGAACCAAAGTCATAATATTATGTTTGACTATTGTTGGTCCGTATTATTATTTACATTTAAATATAACTGGTCTGCAACTTTTTTTAAAAAAAAAAAAACACCACAATTTAATTGGCATCGCAGATTTCGGGCGGAATTGAGAAAAAAGTTTCGGCAATAGGAAAAGGCAAAATTTGTAGATGGAGTTTACTAACCGGAAATACAATACATGCAATACTTTTAATATAAATACCTATTGTAAGTCTACATGTTTACGAGTATGAGTATGTTTTATTGATATTTTATAATACGATGAAGTTTATTTACGCCTAGATTAAATGGGCAGGAAATTTAATGGAATTCAAAAAATAAAACAATTTAATTTACTTTGCTGCGGATGATAAATTTATGAAGATACAAGTTAAATGCATCAATTAGTTTATGGAATTATATAGTAGTATTATTCTATTTTATTAATGGTATCTCAATTTTTAGATTTTTCACGGCATGAAATTTTGAGGGTATTCACAATTTTGTGATAACTTAAAAATTTGAACCTTGGTTAATATTTCTATCTCTAACACCTAATTCACCATTCAAGAAATCGTCGTCACCGCCTTTTTCGTCCTTTCTCCAGAAAGTCCAACCACTGCTATCATAATTCCGGTTAGATCTTTTCTTCCAATAGAATAAAAGTCCAATTAAACTTATTATCACGGCACCACCAACACCAACAACAACACCAACAACAATTTTGTTGGTCTTGGTCAAACCGCCACCAGATGATTTGTTGCTTTGATCAGTAGACGTAGCACTGGCAGAAGTAGTGATCATTGAAGTTTTGGTGACAACTATAGTACTACCATTTTCTACCGAATTAAATGTAGTAGTCACTGCAGATGATGATGGCCTAGTAGTAGTGGCACTCCCGCTGGTTGAAGTTTCAGTTGCATCGGATGTCAGGGATGCAGGACTTGAAGTTTCGCTAGGTGAAACAGACAGGGTACTATCTGAAGTTTCAGTATTATCGTTTGATGTTGTTGCAGATGAGGATGAATCTGTTTCCGTTGGTGATGATGATGATGTTGATGATGATGATGTTGATGTTGATGTTGTTGATGTTGATGTTTCTGAGGTTGACGTAGATGAAGTTGAGGAAGTAGAGTCAGAGGATGACAGCAGCGACAGCAGAGTCCTCGATGAAGGAAAGTAGGATTGCGTGGTAAATGACAAAGTTGAATCACTCGAAGAAGTTTCCACATTGGAATCTGATGTTGATGAGGTTGTCAAGAACGGATTTGTTGTGTCAGAAGATGTGGTAAACATATTTCTTGAAGTTGTAGTTGCCGAGAAACCTGGAGATGAATTGGTCAGAGACTCACCAGCTCTTTTCACAATATCAGTTTGAAGTAATTTTTGCATGGCCAAATTCATTAAAGTGCTCTTGGATTCATCACAGTTCTTATTTTGAACGTCTATATGTTGTGATTCATTTTCATTAGCTAAAATTTCAATGAAGTTTTGATGTTTTTTATGAATATTTTGCGGGTCTTTAGCAGTTATAACGGAAGCTAAGAATGAAACAAGGACCGCTATTTGTAACAGACGCATACTTGTGTATTTATTGATTTTCAACTACACTATATGGAAGCGAATGTAAGAATTTTTAAAAAATTTTAATCGTCTAAAATAATGCTAATTGGCAGTTTTTAAAACTTTTCTCTAACTTTTTTTTCCTGATTTTTTTTTTCTGGTGTGCTTTTATTTTTAAGCGCACAATAGCTTAAGGGTAGGAAGGCGCAAGAAGTTTTATAAAAAATTCGAACCTCATTGGGAAATTGAAACCCAGTGTCAATTCCCAGACATTTACTGTAACATATATGGTACAACGGATATCTTTAGTGTACAGTTACAAAGAGAGAGAGAAAAAAACATAAAAGTATTAATAGTAAATTAAGTTTGTATACGTGTTCTAAAAGATCAATAATTTGAGATTTCATATTATCAACTATAAACTTTGGCATCAACTTAGATTTACATGTTGTCAAGTAATATTTTTACATTTCGTGTCCAGCATCCTTTTTTTTTACGTTCTAATTAATTTTTGTTTATTTATATATTTACTTATTTATTCTTAAACTTAAACTGTAAAGCTGTCGCACTGTTGAGACAGTCGAGTACTTAAATTTTAAATTTCGTAGTCATATTATATCCTATTTAGGCAGTAAATAAGACGAACGTTTTGGACGTTCATGTACTTCCCCAGGTCAATGCTGCACTGAAATCGGTGTAGTAAGGTGATGAATAAATTATGATAAATAAAAAAGAAAGTAGTAAGTATATAAATACATATATAAATATATATAATAGCCCAGGTATAATGTATAAAGTCTACTATTTTATGAAATCAAGCGTTGTTATTATATTAGCATAATTAATATCATATCAATTATGAATGATCGGTAAAAAAAAAAAACTAAGCCTTCTCACTCGAAACCTCAGTGGAGATTCTAGTATTTTTTTATTTTTTTTTACTTTTTTTAGAGGGCGCGCTCCTTTTTGGTTGCCCTAAGATAATCTTAATGTTTTCTTAGTTTTCACGCCCAAGCAAATCCAAGCAGATAGAAGTACAAGTAATTAAATCCAACCTAGCCTTGAAACAAACTTTGCAGGGGTAAATTTAATCTGTGTCATTTTATAAGGCAGTTAGTTTATTATTTCTGATGAGTAAAAATCAAAAGATCATAGTAATAACACATCATATATCATATAAAGTATATATCTTCTGAACAGTCCAATCTACGTGTTATTGTACTAATTATTATTTTTTTTTTTGACATTTGACTTCTTTGCCTTTCTTTTCCGCTCTTTGTCATGTTTTCATTTGGGAGTCATATATCTAATCCACCAAACAGATGAATGTCCTGTACACAATCCCCACGCTACATGTTTCCTCGGATCCTTAGTGGGGAAAATGATCCCTTCTCACATTTATAAATCCTATTATTACACTACATAACGCTAGTGAGTGATTCTAGTTGAACAAATAACAATGTCTTTTGCCGCAGCAGATTGTCTGGGTGCCAGCAACCCTTTATTGCAATTTAACAAACATAATCAACAAGATAGATCTTTACAACACCAACGCCCTACTAATGGAATTCAACAGGGCAATAGTTTCAAAAAGGAGAGCATGATGAATGCTAGAGATAGGCAGAGTATGGATAACTTTATGAGTAATTCAAATGCTGGATCATTTCAATTTCAGCCTATGAGACATGAACTCAACAATATACAAACTGCTAGCCCAGTACAACTGCATCTGCCCCAGCAAAATCAACAATGGACGCTGGATTTTGCTGCTGGTCCCATCAACAGAGGTGCTCCGCAGGTGGAGAAAAATGTTCTAATGCAAAATAATCAATGGGCTTCTGAATTTTCTCTGCAACCTCAACAAGCGCCTCAGAATATGGGTCAACAATTCGGGCTGCCTTATCAAGCCCATCAGCCAATGATGATGAATTCTTATCGTCCAATGATGGGTGGCATGGGAATGATGACCGGTGGTGGGATTAATCAGCAGCCATTTCAGCAGCCACAAACACATCAGGAGCCACAAGTTGATTGGGATAATCATTTCAAAGAAATTGAAGAATTGGAAAGTAAAGAACAGGATGTTACAAAGACAGAGGAAGCTCAAAAAGTTGAAGAACCCGAAATAGTTGTTGATGATAAATATCAAGCCTCTTTCCAAGAAGTTTGGGACAGTTTAAATCTGGACGCTATTGAAAATGATTTCATCAATCAACAATATGAAGAATTTAAAAATACGAAAGGGAATAGTTTCCCAGCTGATATGGCTCAATGGGAGAAAGATTTCGCTAAATATGCATCGACCAGAGCTCATTTTGGAGATTATAACTTTGAAGAAAAATCACAAAATCAATTTCTTGAATTACCACAAGATCAAGATCCTTATGAGATAGGACTTCAATTAATGGAAAATGGAGCTAAACTTTCAGAAGCGGCATTGGCATTTGAAGCAGCTATTCAACGTGATGAAAACCATATTAATGCTTGGTTAAAATTAGGTGAAGTACAAACTCAAAATGAAAAAGAAATCGCCGGTATTTCAGCTTTAGAAAAATGTCTTGAATTGGCTCCAGAGAATTCGGAAGCCTTAATGACTTTGGCTATTTCTTATATTAATGAAGGATATGATAATGCAGCTTTTGCTACATTAGAAAGATGGATATCTACCAAATATCCTCAAATTTCTGACAAGGCAAGAGAACAAAATCCATCGATTAATGATGAAGACAGATTTTCATTAAATAAAAGAGTTACTGAATTATTCTTAAAAGCAGCTCAATTATCTCCAACAAAAGCTAATATGGACCCAGATGTACAAATGGGTTTGGGAGTTTTATTTTATGCTAATGAAGATTTTGATAAAACTATTGATTGTTTTAGAGCAGCATTGTCTATCAAGCCAGATGATCCTGTTTTATGGAATAGACTAGGTGCATCTCTTGCAAATTCCAATAGGTCAGAGGAAGCTGTAGATGCATATTTCAAGGCTTTGGAACTCAAACCAACATTTGTTAGAGCAAGATATAACCTTGGTGTATCTTGCATTAACATAGGGTGTTATAAAGAGGCAGCAGAGCATTTATTGAGTGGTTTATCAATGCATCAAGTTGAAGGTATGGAAAATGAAGTCATCTTGAATAATAACCAATCTTCTTCCTTGATGGAAACGTTGAAAAGAGCGTTCATTGCATTAGAAAGAAGGGATTTGGTGGAAAAAGTCAAGCCAGGTATGGACTTGAATCAATTCCGCTCCGAATTTAATTTTTAATGTATTTATTTTATTTTATTTTATTTTATCAATCAATTATCATGACAAACATAGTAACTTTGTAGGTTTTTTTTTTTTTTTTTTTATTGTAATTGTCATGATAAGTCGGTATCAGTATCGGTATCTTCCATGTGCGATTTCTTTTTTTTTATTTTTCAAAGATAGTAAGAGTGACTCAGATTTTTTATTTTTTTAGCTACCAATATATTTCAAGTTTTATTAATCATAAATAACTGGTTAAAAACATTAACGAACCATGTCATTCCCGTTGTTGCCGGTAATTGGATCTTCCCTAAAAGAAGAGACTTCAAGATTAGCATTAGTAGGACAAATTTTACTTCCTTTCGCTTCTGTTAAAGTTTCTAAGCATTATCTTCAAGATTTTCCCATTAATGTCAAAGTGAACGTTGATACATCAAATGAAGAAAACATTACCATTGATCAAATTATTGACGTTTTAAATAGTGGAGTTTCTCAAGTAGTTGTTACTGAAACTACGATGGAATTGGTAATGGAATCCGGTTTACCAATTTCCAGATTTATTGTAAAATCTGAAAGAGGATCTTTTGCAACTGATAAATTGGTAAATAGAAAAATTGGAAATTTATCTGAATTATCCAATAAGGACAAATATAAGGTATATATCACCGGTATTGAAACACAAGAAGAAGCCATTGCTTTAGCAAAAATTGGGTATATCCCAGCTATTGAATCTTCAAAGTTGACTACAAAAATCAATGAAGAAGGTAAGATTTCCATTTCTTCCATATTAGTAGAAACATTAACTACTGATAGACCTGATGGATTGTTTACAACATTAATAACAACCAATGCACCTGCTTATACTGCTCTAGGAGTTGTATACTCGTCCGTGGACTCTATTAAAGCTGCTATTGAAGAAGGTGAAGGTATTTATCAATCAAGAAAAAGACCTCACGAATTATGGTATAAGGGTAAAACTTCTGGAGCTACTCAAAAATTGATTAAAGTAGAAAAAGATTGTGACTCCGATTTAATCAAGTTCATAGTGGAGCCAAGACCTGGTTTTGGTTTTTGTCATTTAGATAACAATTTCACTTGCTTCAACGATGGTCAATTGAAAAATAAGTCTGATTCTCACCCTGGATATGGTTTAAGTAAATTAGATGAGATTTTGTTTGATAGATCCCAAAATGCTCCAGAAGGTTCATACACTAAAAGACTATTTGAAGATGAAAAATTACTAATAGCAAAAATGAAAGAAGAGCTTGATGAATTAATTGAAGCAGGCAAAGGAAAGGATACAAATGAAGTTGCGTGGGAAGCTGCTGACTTGTTATATTTTACTTTGGCTTATGCTGTGAAAAATGGGGTCCGATTAGCTGATATTGAAAGAAATTTGGATATTAAGAGTTCTAAAGTAACTAGAAGAAAAGGAGATGCCAAAGAAAAATATATTGAGAAAGACCAAGATGAAGCGAAAACGCCTATTCCACCAAAACAACCAGAAAATGCAACTTTAGATTTCTCTATGGAAGTAATTGATGTGAATTCTGGTGATTCCGAAAGTATCAAAAAAGCTTTAACCCGTCCAGTTCAAAAAACTGCTGATATTATGAAGTTAGTTCTCCCAATTATTGAAAAAGTTAAAAAGGAAGGTGATAAGGCGTTGATCGAACTCACTGCCAAGTTTGATGGTGTTGAATTGGAATCTCCTATTTTGGAAGCACCTTTCCCAGAGAGTTGGATGCAAATTTCCGATGATATGAAGCAAGCCATTGATTTATCAATGGCTAATATTGAAAAATTTCATAGTGCCCAAAGATCCAAGGAAGAAGTTATGACTGTTGAAACATCCGCTGGTGTTTATTGTTCCAGATTTGCTAAGCCAATTGAAAATGTCGGGTTATATGTTCCAGGTGGCACTGCTGTTCTACCTTCAACTGCCATGATGTTAGGTGTTCCAGCTAAAGTTGCTGGATGTTCCAATATTATATTAGCTTCTCCACCTGCTAAAGCAACTGGTAAATTAACTCCGGAAGTCGTCTACGTTGCTCATAAATTAGGAGCAAAAGCCATTGTAATGGCTGGTGGAGCTCAAGCTGTTACAGCTTTGGCTTATGGTACAGAAAGTGTGGTCAAATGTGATAAAATTTTAGGCCCAGGTAATCAATTCGTTACTGCTGCTAAGATGTACGTTCAAAATGATACACAAGCTTTATGCTCTATTGATATGCCAGCTGGTCCATCTGAAGTTTTAGTTGTTGCAGACGGTAAGGCAGACCCAGATTTCGTTGCATCTGATTTATTATCACAAGCAGAACATGGTGTGGATTCACAAGTTATTTTAATTGGTGTTTCTTTGAGTAAATCTGAATTGCAAGCAATTCAAGATGCTGTGACTAGACAAGCTTCGGTTTTACCTAGACGTGAAATTGTTGCCAAATGCTTAGCTCATTCTTATACTCTTTTAGTCAATCTGTATGAAGAAGCTTTTGAAATGTCAAATCGTTATGCTCCAGAGCATTTGATTTTACAGATTGACAATGCCTCAAACTATGTTCCTAGTCACATTGAGAATGCTGGTTCAGTTTTCGTTGGAGGTTTATCTCCAGAATCATGTGGAGATTATTCTAGTGGAACTAACCATACTTTACCAACATATGGATACGCTAGGCAATATTCGGGAGTAAATTTAGCTACTTTCCAGAAATTTATCACCAGTCAAGAAGTTACTGAACAAGGTTTGCAAAGTATTGGTAAGGCTGTTATGACTCTTGCTGCAGTGGAAGGTTTAGAAGCTCACCGTAACGCAGTTCAAGTAAGAATGGATAAATTAGGATTGCATTAATCTTATATAAATTAGTATATATATTTATATGTGTGTGTATCGATGTACGTAATTATTATTATTATTATTATTATTATTATAATTTAGCTTTTTTGTTTATGCAATTATAAACAATTCTTTCCATTTTTTCATAACCTTTTACAGCTTCTATATCTAAGAATGGAAATAACAGAGCACCCCAGAATCCCCCAATACCATTTTCAAAATCCATCCAAAAATATTGATTGCCTAAACCTGACCAGAAAATAGAACCTTTTGGTCGTCCAGTAGTTAAATCTGAAGTTGTAATTCCACAACCAGCTAATGTAAAACCTGGTGGCCCTGAACCTTCAGTTGCCAATTGAACTTCTACTGTATCAAAATTAATCTCCAATCCTGGCCGCAAATGATTTCGAATAGCATAATCTATCGTATTCTCCAGTAAGATCCTAGATCCAGTATCCGGAGAAGTACCCTTGTTTAGCCACATTCTAATAAACTTTAAATAATCATCAACAGTCAGGAATGCACCTTGACCACCCATATCCAACACTGGATCAGTGTCTACTTTATAATTTTTATGAACAAAAATACCTTTCCGAGTTCTTTTATGAACAGCAAAAAATGGGTCAGATTTATCGAGTTTAAATTTTGTATGGTTCATACCCAATTTCTTGAAAATATTCAAATAAAGATATTGACTAAGTCTTTCACCTGTAACTGCTTCAACAATTAATCCTAACCAATCAGTACTATGACCGTACATAAATTGAGTACCAGGTTCAAATAATAAAGGCATTTTGCTCGTCTTAAAAAATTCCAATGTGGGTTTCATTGGGTTTAAATGAAGATCACGCTTGTTGAATAAATTAAAATAGTCAATACTTGTGAAGGCATAAGCAAATCCTGCTGTATGAGTTAACAAGTGTTTGATTGTCATAGTATTTTTTGATGCTCTTGGAGGAACTGTAAATGAACCATCTTCATCAGAAACCAGACCTTCCTCTATAAGCTGAATATCCTTAATTCTAGGTAAATAATTTTCTACTGGTTTATCAATGTCCAATAAACCTTTTTCGTGAAGTTGCAAAATTGCTGTGCTCGTAAATGCTTTGGTGCACGAAAATATACTCATTAAATGTTGATTTGTGAGTTTTTCTTTTTTATCAACATTAGCAAAACCTGAACTGTTTAAGTATACAGTTTTATTAGTATCAGTAACTCCAACTGATACTCCATTCAATGGGGCTTGAGAAGGGTCTCCCCCCTTAGAATCAGTAATATGATGAATAAGATTGTCAATATTCTTTTTTAATTTAGTTGTTTCAAAAGACATTTTTGAAGTTAAAACCGAGTTTTGTCAAAGTAATACTCAAAAGTAAAAATCAAGATTACTTACGATGATAAATGAAATTCTCCTAATATTTTTCCTATTTCAAGTATAATTAGTCTGAACATGTGCAGTGTGTTTCCCCGCAATGTTTGAAACTAAACTAGAAAATAATTAAACTCGAATTAAACTAAATTCTTCTTCTGTATACAATGTCTTTTATTTTTGAATTCTATTCTTCAGACATTAGGTTTAGTGGTGTAGCGGCTATCACGTTTCGTTTACAAGTGTTTAACACAGTAAAATCCGAAAAGGCCCCGAGTTCGATCCTCGGCTAGATCATGTCTACTTTTTTTAAGAAAATAAAACTTTTGCTTTATTAATTTTACGCAAATCAATCAGCTTCTTGTATAAATTTAAATAATCTTGAACAATTGCCAAACATAAGGTTTAGTGGTGTAGCGGCTATCACGTTTCGTTTACAAGTGTTTAACACAGTAAAATCCGAAAAGGCCCCGAGTTCGATCCTCGGCTAGATCATGTTTTGTTTTTTTGCACTATTTAAACTATCTTCATTTTATTTTATTTACTCATTTTGATGTATCCTTTGAAGTATATAGTAATATTATAAAATTATCACCCAGACATCAGGTTTAGTGGTGTAGCGGCTATCACGTTTCGTTTACAAGTGTTTCACACAGTAAAATCCGAAAAGGCCCCGAGTTCGATCCTCGGCTAGATCATGTCTACTTTTTTTTTGTTAAATCTTCTTGATTTTTTAATTGATTTTTTAAATTTTACAACTCAATTGTCTTAAATATCATGTACTCATATATATTCTGTTTAGTTATATAATTATTTATAATTTGGATCCTTGAACAAACGTTGTACCTTGGGTGATAGATTTTTGTAATCCATCTAAGGCATTTTCAATCAACTTCTTTTCCTCTTCAGTAACTTTATATGAAGTCAATGGATTAACAAACGATTTAATTTCACCATTTTGGAGAACAACTGGAACTGAGAAAAAGTCAGTATTGTTTAAATCAGCTGCTAATTTGGCTCCATTTGCAATCCCTGGAAGGTATATATAAGCCGAATCGGGAATTTTTGAAGTTGAAGTTGGTGATTTGTAAGATTCCAACACATTTTCAGCAAATCTGTAACCAGCGTAAGCCATAGATAATGTAGCAGATCCTGCACCATTCTTGGCCTTTACAACTTCATCACCACCAAATTGAACTCTATGCACAAAATCTTTGTAACTTTGAGGACTAATTTTGGAAACTTTGGCACTAATAGACTTGTCAACGTTGATCAATGGCACAATAGTATCACCAGAATGGCCACCAATTACACTTATCTTGCCTTTCAATTCCGAAGGAGACTCATCAATCAATTCACCAAGGAAAGTTTCAGCTCTAACTGTATCTAAAGTGGTAACTCCAAACAATTTTTTAGGGTTGAAAACGCCCAATTTCTTTAAAACTTCAGCTGCAATGGCAACAGTGGCATTGACTGGGTTTGAAATAATCAAAATTGCAGCATTGGGGCAAGTTTTACCAACATTTCCTACTAAATCTCTAACAATTGACGCATTAATATTAAATAAATCAGCTCTGGTCATTCCTGGCTTTCTTGGTACCCCAGCAGGGATAATTACAAGGTCTGAACCTTTCAATGCATCTTTTATAGTTTGGGTATCATCTTTAGATTTAGGTTGGAACCCTTGGACTTTGGCTGGAGTGCAAATGTGTGAAAGATCAGCAGCAACACCTGCAGCATTGACAATATCGAAAAGAGCGAGTTCAGAAATTCCTGAATTGAGTTTTAATAAGAGAGATAAAGGTTGACCAATACCTCCAGCGGCACCACAAACTGTTACTTTAACCATTTTGTTTTTATTTTGTAAGGGGGAGAAAAGTTGTTCAAATTAAAAATCGAAATAATTGAAACTTTAAATGACGATTTTTCGAAATTGTGGAGACATGATTCATTTTATATATTACCGAGGGTTTATATTAAATGCTTTTAA
Organism: Kurtzmaniella cleridarum; assembly: GCA_030573815.1. Classification (NCBI taxonomy): domain Eukaryota; kingdom Fungi; phylum Ascomycota; class Pichiomycetes; order Serinales; family Debaryomycetaceae; genus Kurtzmaniella; species Kurtzmaniella cleridarum. The sequence goes on along the minus strand of JAJMDQ010000003.1, from coordinate 115,192 downwards.
ATGGCAATATTAGCGAGATTAGGAAACAGTGAAAAAATAAAATAGATATATATAAAGTATATATATTATTGTGAGTTTTTATCATTGAGTTTTGTAAAAATTGTAGCAAAAGTACATAATCAGGGTTTACGAATTATACTAACAATATATATATCCCGTTTTAGTAATTACGTTGTAACGGACCATCATTTCAATTAAGAACTGTGATTATAAAGAACGTTTATGAATTTTGTTCATTTTAGCTGTCATCTAATGAATTCTGCATAGTTTTCTCCCGCACGAAACTTTTATTATTACGTATCTAACATTTTTCACATGAATTGATTGCGGAAGGCGGGGAATATTACAACCTAATATAACTTGAAGTGGATTATATAGTAAATTTAATATAGGAATAACTACATATTATGAGTAAACAGTTAAACTAGTATAATTTTGTAGAAAAAATAAAAATAAAAATAACAAATTGATTTTGAATGTATTTCAATTTATCAACTTTAATGCAAAGTTTACATTTTTCAAAATAAAAATATTGTCTGAGTTTTGCAACATATCATTACTTATTACCAAAACTGCCCGAAGGAGTTCTAAAAAACTCTGAAAAAGCATACACACACACACACACACACACACACATATATATATATATATATATATATATATGATTTCAATTCATAAATAAATAAAAAAACCAGAGCTTATATTTAAAGACGATATCATTAGTCTATTCATATCTCATAGCTTATATGATGAGGATATATAGAATTTCAAAACTGTATACCTATTTTCTTTTTTTTTCTATTATACTTCACCCGCACACCATCCGTTATCATTTTTCTACACTGTTTTCTCACTGAAGGCAATTTTCATCGACGCATAGCGAAATGGTTCAAACGTCTGCTTTATGGAGTTTGATTACTCTCTTTGCCGCATCTGCAGCTGCTATTGACTGTAGTGCGTCTGAGGTATCTCAGTATAATCTTGATATTGTTAAAGGTGTCAACAAGATAGTTGAAGAAAGGGAAACACCACCTACTAAAACCAAGACAAGTTGGTACGTAGGAGTTTGCCAGGCTGCCCAAGACGATAATAAACATTGCCCCGCTGATTCGGATATATGTGGAGTTACCGAAGTTCTTATTGAAGGGAAATATACCATGACTCAAGTAATAAGTTTTGACTCTAAATTAACTAAAACTTATCAAGCTAATGATAATGGCCTTGAAATCATTTACAAAGATGCTTCCTGGGGTCCTGACAAACTTGATGCTAAAGTTAACTTTTTATGTCCTTCTGAAAATTCCGACAAGAATGAAGAAAACGTTTTTCGTGTTAAAAGTTGGGATGGGAAGACTATTAGCATTGAAGTAACTTCAAAAGCTGGATGTAAAGACGAGAAAAGAAAAAATAATAACGACAAGAATACTGGAGGTAATGGGAAGGAAGATAAGGGAGAGTCCTGGGGTTGGTTTACTTGGATTTTCATCTTCTTGGTTTTATTTTTAAGTATTTATATTATTGGTGGAGCATGGTTCCAATACCATAAATCCAACTCTATCGATTTCCAGAGTGCTCTCAGTGAAGTTTTTGAAAATTTTATTGATTTAATTCGTGGGTTACCTACTTTTATCAAGGAAATTGTTGAAAAAATAACTGGAAGTAGAAATAGAGGTGAATACAGTGCTGTATAATATATATGAGTTAAAAGGTTAGTTTTTTGTGTAGGATGTTCATTCTAATATATATATATATATATTCAAATAGATGAGAAAAAAGGCACCACGGAAAACTCAAATTTATAATAGTGATCAAGTCGCATATATTACATTCATTATTTCAAACTTAAGACATCGAAACTTATTTTAATTAAGAAACAACGTACATTACTAGGATAACATATAGCACTTAAAATTTCATTTATATAAATATATGCATTTTTTTTTTTTTTGAATAATATTAGTAGATTATTAAGTGAACAATTTTTCTGGAAAATGCTGATATATTAACGACGCCGGTATATAATGCACGCACCTATTAAAGATTGACTCTTCCTAAATATGAAATTGATCTCTTTTTCTCACATTCCATTATGGCCACAGTAAAAGAAAAGATTGAAAGCTTGAAAGATGGCGAGAAATTTATATCCTTTGAGTTTTTCCCTCCAAAGACAGATGGAGGGTTTCGTAACCTTTTGGCTAGATTAAATAGAATGCTGGCACTTAATCCTTTGTTTGTGACTGTGACTTGGGGAGCAGGTGGATCTACCAGCGAGAAATCTTTAGAATTGGCTGCTACTTGCCAGAAAATGTTGAACTTAACAACGGTATTACATTTAACCTGTACCAACACTAATAAGGAAGTCATAGACGATGCCTTAGAAAATGCAAAAAAGAATGGCATTAGAAATATATTGGCACTTAGAGGTGATCCTCCAAGAACGCAAGAATATTGGACGCCTGATTGTGATTTCACTTACGCAGTAGATCTTATAGAATATATAAGGGAAAAACACGGTGATTATTTTTGTATTGGTGTGGCTGGATACCCTGAAGGACATTTGGATGGATGTGATACCAAAAATCAAGATCCAGCTAAAGATATCCCATTCTTAAAAGAAAAAATTAATGCTGGTGCCGATTTTATTATTACTCAATTATTTTATGATGCTGATAAGTTTGTAAAATATGAAAAAATGCTCCAACTAGATCCACTTTTACTGAAAATTCCTTTAATCCCTGGTCTTATGCCCATTACTACTTACCTGGTTTTTTCAAGAGCCACTAAACTTTCAAATGCTTCAATTCCAAAATCTATTGAAAAAAGACTTCACGATTCAAGTGCTAATGATGATGAAGTCAAGAAAATTGGGGTTGAAATTTTAAATGAAATTATAGAAGAAATCGAAACTGCAACTCAAGGAAGAATAAAAGGTTATCATTTCTACTGTCTTAATTTGGAGAAAGCTGTTGCATCTATAGTCAATGAATCTCCAGTTTTAAAACAAATCTTGGACATTGTTCATGAAGAGATCGACCAAAGTGTATTCGATGAATCGGATGACGAAGAAATGAAGGACCCTTCATATAAAGGTACTTCCCGTGGGAGAAAACTGTCATCTATGGTTAATTCCAATGATTTAGCAGAAAATGCTTCAGCATTGATTTCAACTGCGACAGAAATATCAAAGGCAGGAACAACAAACAAAGTCAAAGCCCATAAAGCTTTACAAAACGAAAAAAAGACTTTGGTGGATATTTCCATCGGTAAAGGTGTATTAGGTAAAGATGCTGTTTGGGATGATTTCCCTAACGGTAGATTTGGTAATTCCGATTCTCCAGCATACGGTGAAATTGATGGATATGGACCTTCATTGAAATTAAATACTCCAGAAGAAGTTATTCAAACTTGGGGTGAACCTAAAACTATACAAGATATTATCAAACTTTTTGTTTCATATTTGTCAGGTAAAATCAGTATTTTACCATGGGTAGACACTCCATTATCAGCAGAAACTTCCTTGATTCAAGAGGAATTATTGGAATTAAATAACAGGGGTTGGTTTTCCTTAGCATCCCAACCTGCAGTAAACTGCACTTCGTCATCGGATAAGATTTTTGGTTGGGGTCCTCCAAATGGTAACATTTTCCAAAAATCATTTGTAGAGTTATTTGTCCCCAAAAATGATTGGGAAAATATATTAAAACGTCGCTTACAGCCTGAAATTGATAGTAAAATTGTGACTTACTATTTAGGTGATTGTAAATCAGTTATCAAATCCAACTTGCCTATAACTGGTTCTCACAATATCAAGAATGCTGTTACTTGGGGGGTTTTCCCACTGAGAGAAGTTGTTCAACCTACGTTGATTGATATTGATTCATTCAAAGCTTGGAATGAAGAAGCTTTCATCTTATGGCTAGAATGGGCTAAAAGTTACAAAAAGGATTCTGAGTCTTTCAAACTTTTGAATTCAATATACAATGACTATTATTTGGTCAGTTTAATTCACCATGATTTTAAAGATGAATCTGCACTTTGGGACCTCTTATTAGGTCAATAACTAGCAAAGTTCTAAAAATGCCCCAGGTGTGACATTTTTTAGAACCTTTATACAATTTCTATTCAATTAGGACTTTTGCTTTTTTTATTTTTTATGTTGATGGTTAATGCCATCAAAAAAATAAAAAGGAAAAAAAAAAAATCAGTATTCTTTCATATGATATAATAATAAATGGTATTGAATTAAGTTCAAACAAATTGTGGTTATCCCATATATTTTATTTATATTTATTTCTATTTTGTTAGTAAAGCCCTCGTAATACCTAATGTTTATGTAGTTCTTGACTCAAGTGTTCAATGTGCTTCTTAACTATCCCCAGATTTAACTTTTTCACGGTATCGCAACTTTCATCAACGGATAAAAGCAGGCACTGCGCATTATTCAACATTAAAACTCCATTCATTATAAGTGTACCTTTTTTAACCAAAATTATACCTCCCAATTTCATGGGTAAAGGTGTCCCATTTTCCAAGTTTGGGTCTCGTAAAAACGATAATTTGTCATTGTATTCATAGGCAAAACTACAGTTTCCATGTTGATCTTGAAGAGTTAACTTATAAACAGTGTTAAAGTTAGTTGAGCTTGAATTAGTTTTTTCGTTTTCATTTTCATCTTCATTCATGTTAATTTCTCTCACCACATGAGTATTCGTCTTATTAAGTCGATCCACGAACGCCATATTCGGGTTCCCATGCTCTTTCCATTGATCCAATTGTGTTAGTTTTGAATGTGATATATCTATAATGTCTATAATCTGAAACTTGATGGATTCTGTAGTGAATGCTTCATCTACATCAATATACTGCAAAGGTGTAAATGACATATTCAATCAAACAATTTTAAGGTAAAGTGTTTTTTTTTTTTAACTTTTTTTTTGGCTGGTTGATCTAATGGATCTTGTAAACTTTTTACTCATTGATAATTATTTTTATAATATATGATTGTTTAATAATAATTTTTTTTTTTTATCTAGTTCTCTAAATTTAGATTGCCGTTCTGCAAATCTTCAAGCCATGGCATCATTATTTGTGGAACAGGATGAAGATCTTTACAATGATAATGCTCATATAGAACAATACCAAGCTGAAAATATACTGCCTCAAAAGGAAGAGCCAGAAAACACAATTGATTCAGATATTATCAGCAGGGAAGTGAGTTGCAACCTCCCTTTAAAATTCCAGCAACTTATTATGGAGGATATGCTTTCTAAAGATGGATTATTAATTTTGGGTAGAGGGTTAGGCTGGGAACCTTTAGTGGCCAACTTGATTCATGTATTAAATACCCCAACAGGAAACAAGAGAGGATTGCTGATCATTTTAAATGCAAGAGAAGATGAAAATGTCAAGATATCTGAAGAGCTTAACGAGTTAAATTGGATAGATTATGACATTGATACTTGTCCTCCACCTTTCAAAATTATCTCAAATGAAATGGGTACTGCTGATAAACGGTCAAAGTTATATGAACAAGGAGGAATAATATCACTCACATCTCAAGTATTAGTAGTAGATATGCTTTCCGGTGTTCTCTCACCCAATGATATAACAGGGATCATTGTTTTGCATGCAGAAAGAGTAACTGAAAAATCAAATGAATGCTTTATCATTAATTTATACAGAGACATAAATACTTGGGGGTTCGTCAAAGCAGTAACTGATGATCCAGAATCATTTTACGGATTTTCTCCGTTGCAAACCAAGTTAAAAAATTTAAGGTTATCTAACGTATTTCTTTGGCCTCGTTTCCATGTTCAAGTATCATCATCGTTAACCCTTTTCGAGAAGAATTTGGTTAAAAGGAAAAAATTAGAGCAACAGAAAAGAAAATTTGTCACTGAAATCAACGTCAAAATGACTTATAAAATGAATAAGATACAAGCGGCAATCTTAGCATGCACTCAAGCATGTATAGGAGAATTGAAAAGACATAATCCTACATTGTCATCAGATTATTGGGACATTGAAAATGTTCACGATAAAGATTTTGTTCAAAGAATTAGACTTTCTTTGGAACCACAATGGCATCGAATTTCATGGACATCTAAGCAATTAGTTCATGATTTATCAGTGCTCAAAGGATTGATGAGCTCTTTAGTTAATTTGGATTCTTTAGAGTTTTATCAATTAGTACAAGGTATCTTGATGCTGAATATCAAATCAGAAATTCCAGGACAGAGAAATAGTATTATGAGTCCTTGGCTTAACCTTGATGAAGCAACTACGATTATTGCATATGCACGTGAAAGAGCATTTGGGAACATTCAAACCACACAAAAAGTTGAATTAGTTGAGTCAGGTGAGTTTCAAGAGACTCAACGAACAGAATATTTACTAGAAGAATTACCCAAATGGGATCAATTAGGCCAATTATTGGATGACATAATGTACGAAAAACAATATACAAATGATGATGGACCAATAGTCATTATGTGTTCCACACCAACAAGCATATCACAATTAAGACAATTTATTTGTAATATGAAGAAGCAGGAACATCATTCAGGTAAAGTGAAATTCAATGCTAGAAGTTTTATGATTCGCAAATTGAACTCTTATTTGGCATGGAAAGAATTAAGTTCTTTGACTAAAAAATTGTCAATTGAGCTTGAGCAGGAAAATAAAGAGAAAACTGAAAATTCCAATGAAATAGTCACATCCAAGACTTTCACAAGAACATCTGGTGCCATGGAAAGTAAGAGACGAAGAACTAGAGGAGCTGCAGCAGTTGCAAATGTACATAGATTGCATGCCGGGGTAAATGGTGGGAAAAATACAGAGGCATTTGAACTTGACCCGCAGATTATAGAAGTTTTAGAAAACAAAAGTGCTGATAGTGACTCTGAAGGTTCATTTGCAAATGGTGGATTTTTAGATGATGACGATAATTTCAAAGTGATTGAGCAAGATGAAAAAAGATTTGAATTTAGTCACATCGATAAGAAAGATCAAATCATAATTGAAAGATATAATGAAATTACCAATGATTCTATTTTACAGGAATTGCATCCATCTTATATTATTATGTATGAACCAGATCTTTCATTTATACGTCGGGTAGAATTATTTCAAGCGATAAATAAAGAGCAGCCTGCAAAGACGTTTTTCATGTATTATGGGAATTCAGTGGAAGAACAAAAACATTTACTTAGTATAAAAAAGGAAAAAGAAGCATATACTCGAATTATTAGAGAAAAAGCTGCCTTGGGGAAACATTTTTCCACTGAAACTGATGATTATAAATTTAAAATTAAGAAAAATGATGTCATTAATACTAGAATTGCAGGCGGGGCCCAGATGAGAAGAAAAGAAGATGATATGAAAATAGTTGTAGATACTAGAGAATTTAGATCAGCTCTACCTAATTATCTATACCGTATTGGATTGAAAGTTATTCCATGCATGATAACAGTTGGAGATTATGTTATCTCACCCAAAATATGTGTTGAAAGGAAAGCCATTCCAGATTTAATTTCAAGTTTTAAAAGTGGCAGACTATATAACCAATGTGAACAAATGTTCCGATATTACCAAACTCCGGTGTTATTGATCGAGTTTGATGAGCATAAATCTTTCCTGTTTGAACCATTTTCAGAAAAACCATTCACAAATAACCAAAATCCTAATACTAAGAAATTTTTACAGCAAGATATCCAATCCAAAATAGTAATGCTACTTATTGCGTTTCCTAAGTTGAAGATAATTTGGTCTTCATCGCCATTTGAAACTGCACAGATATTCCTAACTTTAAAAGCAAACCAGGAAGAACCAGATATCACTGAAGCTATTTCTAAAGGGGCTAATAATTCAGGATTACATCAGGAAAATTTGAGTGACAACAATCCACCAATATTCAATGATGATGCTATTGATCTTATTAAATGTATACCTGGAATTAATAACAATAACTATTTAACATTAATATCTAAGATAAAAAACATACAGCAGCTTGTTAGTAAAACCCAAGATGAGCTTGTTGAATTATTAGGTGAAGAAAATGGGAGAAAAGTCTACAGTTTTTGCAATAGATCAATTATGTAACTTAATTTTTTATAGATATTCACCATAAATATGATAAATGCATACAAAACTCAATTAAAAATAGAAAATGAGATAGAAATGGAGCATTAAAGAAAAAAAAATAAAAAGAAAAAAACAGAATAGTTTTAAAAATAATAATTTATTATGATTGTTAAGGGCATTGATTGCTGTTGCGCAAAAAGGGTATATGTAAATAAACTATTTCTTAATATGTCGTTAAATGAATGATATTACATTTAATCAACTTGCAAAACAAATTGAATTATTAAATATAGCGTCGCTTAATTTGTAATTTTTTTCCTCACATTTGTTTTGTATTAAAGCTTTGAATGTTCACCGCTGCAAGCACTAGGAAGGTTAGTTACAAAATCCCGAAATGCACTAAGCCGGAGAAGAGTAAAAAACAACACCATTTGGAAACCATCTATTTTAAAGCCCAAGAATTGATTAACCAACGAGTCAAAATTAGCTTTAAATATGAAGTATTGAAATCTCCAGAGATATATGCATCACTTATTAAGCCACTTGTGCTGGAGATAATTAATATAGGAACCAGTTATTCTACTAATACACCACATCAACAACAAGCTCGATATAATCAATTGTTCCGAAACGCACATCGTAATTCAATGTCACAAAAAGTTGTGTTTGTTTTACTCTTATTAAGGTATGAATTCATTTTACAATCGGAAAATAACCTTATTTATTATGACTTACTTCAAGCTAAAGCTTGTATATGTGAGATTCTAGCTATAAGAATGTTGAGAGAGTACAAATCCGAGGAAAGAATGAATTTATTATTTATAAGCCCAATGGACGATCAATTTACCACATTAGAATTAGCAATTTTATCTAAATCTAAAAAATTTTTATGCCAACCTATTATTATTCAAATAATGGATAAAGTCTATAATGGCGATGTACTTATCAAGACTAATGGTTATTCACTTAACGAATCAGAAGATGAAGAACAATTATTAATTAATAATTCTTCAAACATTTCTAAATATCAGTTCAAGAAAACTTCTGTCAGTATGGTTACTTTAAGATCTCAAATAGTACCAAAATATCAATCATTAGTGATAAATATCAAATTCATTGTATTTACAATTTTATATTTTATCATTATTTTGAAAAACAAAAACAATTGGAGATCGATTCAATTAACCTTTGTCGAGTTATTATTTTGGATATTTGTAATTGACCTCAATTTAGAAAGTGGCTTAAAACTAATCAATATTAGATTTAAATATTTAAGGAAAATATTATGGACTTTTGTTGATATAATCCTTGTGGTATTATTAAACTTTGTGGGGTTATTAAAATTATACCTAATTTTTTTCGGAACTGCTCAAGACCCAGAACTGGGAACATATGATTACGGATACGATGTTTACTACAATTTTTTTAGTATTATTTCAATCATATTAGTTCCTCGAATTTTATCAATATTTAATAATTATGAATTTTTCAATTTAATCATTTTATCATTTAAAAAAATGATTTGGAAATTTATTGGATTATTTTGCTTATTTATTTCATTAATTAGCGGGTTTTATATTACTTTTATATCATTATCAATTGAAAGATCCAATTCCCTAATACTATTTGATATGCTAAAAGTTTTTTTCGGCTTTACACCTGCAATTTGGGATAACTGGCATAAATATAACACTCTAGGTAAAACTACCCAATTAGGTTATCTTTTTTTAGCGAATTTCGTTATTGCAACAATTTTGGCAATTGTTTTGAGTGAAGTTTTCCATAAAATTTCGGCTACTAATAAGGAAGAATTCAATTATTTTAAAGCCACAAACTTAGTCATATATAATCAAGCATCTAAATTCATTACTCAACCAAAAAATTACGATGAATTATCAATTTCATCAAATTTGAAAATCATTAATCGACTAATTAGTTTATTTTTCAAAAAAATTAATCAATTAATGTTTTTTTTCAAGTTCCCCATAATTATTGTTATATTCATATATGAATTGGTGCTCTCAAAAATATATACATTCAAAACTCATGATAATATGAAAAATTTCACTTTTTTCAATAAAGAAGATTTTGAAGGTGAAATCGTTGACGAAATTTCTAGCACCGTGGAATCAAGAAAAATATCTTCGAAAGAAAGAAAGTACAGTAATGCAGGATCAATTAAAAATTTACTTGCACCGGTTCAATCTATAAGTACTATAGGGATTCAAAAAAGTGCTTCAACAGATTCACTTTTCATTGATGAAATCCTTGAAAGAAGATACGGGAAAACTATTGCGAATACAAGACCAAATAATTCAGAAATTGGAGAAGATATAGAAGATAAAAATTTGGAGATTATTAGAAAGCTCAATAATATTGAAAGTTTATTTAAAGAACTTTTAACGAAAGCTGATAATGACAAGGTTTCAGGACAGTTGGATATTCAACTGATAACTTCAGTAGATATTATAAGTGATACTGAGGAGGATACTTTCTAATCATTAAGTTTTTAAGTTCTCAACTAGATCTAGAACAAAATAATTATTAATATGTAGTTTGTAATTAATTTTTTTTCGACTACTTTTATTTATCAACTTTTTTTTTTATACATATATGAAAAAAAAAAATTGATCCGAATTGTGGGGAAATAACAAGCAAGACCTTATAGTCCTGTAAATTATTTCAAAACAAAATCATATGAAGAAGAAATGTATGATGTTGCACAGACTAAATAAGATCATTTAATTAATCAACTGATGTAAGAGTTACTAATTTTTTCAATGGGCTTAACGTAGAACATTACCTAGCCTAAACAGAAGGAAAAATATAAGAATTAAAGTGACAAAAGGACTAAATCGACTAACGAGATCGGGATTGTGTATCCAGATTGCCAATCAATTAGTAATAGCTTAATTTTCGTAGTAAGCAACAAAAAAGATAAAATGAACAATGAAAAAGTAAAAAGTAACAAAAAAATAAATTAATAATAATTATAATAAAATAAAAAAAAACAAACATTACGATACATTACAATAAACTAAAAAACTACCATACCTCTGACTAATAGAACCCGTTTTAGTATAATTAAGTTAATTGCCAATCATTGCATTCAATTAAATATATTTCAATTGTAGACATATGATACCTGTACTTCAAAACTCTGTCATAATTAATGTATATAGATCTACTAGTCAACTCATGCTCTTTTCGGACATCGTTGAGAGGAAACGAACCACTAAAATAGAAGCCGATTGTAATTAATAGCTATTCCCCATACTGTATCTAAAAGAAGAAGCTGTAAAAAAGAAATTCGCATTTATCTAATGATTTGGAACAATTGTCCGAATCGGGTTGAAATATACGTTTGATTACTTTTTAAACCACTCTTATTTGTGAGTTTTTATACACGTGATAAATTTCTGGAGAAGGTAATGAAGTGTTTCTTTTTTTTTTTTTGAGGTTCTCAGTTACTATGATATAAATACTGAAACGAAGTACAGTTTTTTAAAAAAAAAACTTTAGAAAAATCTGTTGAGTACTAGGTCTTCCAAACTGATTATATTATCCAAGAACTAAGAATCTCAACATTTCATTAATCGTTTTTCCAACTTGATAGTATTGCATATCAATTGATTTACAGTTTAAGTAATTTCAATTCGGATTCATTTTTAACCGTTCAAAATTTTTTTTTCTTAAATTTTTATCAAGAAACAAAATTTTCCAGACCTCCATCAATCTTCGAATTTACATTCAACAATTTTTTTTTTAAGTGCCTTTATCCATAAAAGAGGAGAAAATTTAATAAGCAACAATCAAACTCCCTACTATGACTTTCGACATTCCAGGTAACCATATCCAGATTGGTGGTAGAAAGTCAAACTTAGCAGTAGCACAATCTGAGATTGTTAAGGGTATTATTGAAGAAAAATACCCAGATTTAAAGTGCTCCATTTTAGCATTGAGCACCTTAGGGGATAAGATTCAAAGTAAACCATTATATACTTTTGGAGGGAAAGCTTTATGGACTAAGGAATTAGAGGTTTTACTTTTAGAATCTGTCAATGAATTCCCAAAACTTGATTTGATTGTTCACTCTTTGAAAGATATGCCCACCAATTTACCAGAAGAATTTGAACTTGGATGTATTCTTGATCGTCAAGATCCTAGAGATGCAGTAGTGATGAAGGCAGGCTCCAAATATAAGAATCTTGCTGATTTACCGGATGGATCAATAGTGGGTACTTCTTCAGTTCGTAGAGCTGCTCAATTATTAAAACATTACCCTAATTTGAAATTTGATTCTGTTCGTGGTAACGTGGAAACTAGACTTAGAAAACTAGATGATCCTGAAGGTGAATATGTATGTCTTTTACTTGCAGCAGCAGGGTTGGAAAGAGTAGGATTAGGTCACAGAATTACTCACCGATTAAATGCTCCAGAAATGTATTACGCTGTGGGACAAGGAGCTCTTGGTATTGAAGTTCGCAAAGATGATGTAAATATCAGGAAACTCTTACAAACTTTAGAGCACCAACCTTCTGCATACAAATGTTTGGCAGAAAGATCTTTAATGAGATATTTAGAAGGTGGTTGTTCTGTCCCATTAGGTGTATTTACTTCGTACAATGAAACCACCAAAATCTTGACATTCCAAGGTCTGATTGTTTCTCCAGATGGTGAAAAATCAGTGGATGCAGAAGTGGAAGGAAAAGTTTGCTCTAAACAGGAAGCTGAAGAGTTGGGTATAAAATTGGGTGATCTTTTAATTGAAAAAGGTGCAAAGAAGATTTTGGATGCAATTAATTTTGAAAGAATTAACCAAAAACCATAAACGAAATTGACATATAATTTAGGAGCATGGACATATTTATCAATTGGGATGAATTGGGTGTAAACTGAAGATTAGTAGACAATTACTGCATTAATATAACAAAAACTTGTATGATAGATAATTAATATAATAAGATAATTTACAATATGTAGAAATATAATGCATCCAATAAGGATTCGATAAATGAAATATATATTCTTCGCATATTAAATAAATTAAAGTAAAGAAAGTTTTTCGTGTGCCGTTTAGGATAGGAATGAAATCATGCGGTAAAGTGTAAAAGTGAAAAAAAGAAAGAATAAAAAAATTAAAAGTAAAAAAAAAGACAAAAACTCAAAATGTAATAAGCGAAAAAATTCAAATTTAACAAGGCAACGAAAATAAAAAAAAATCGACTCAATAAATTTATGCGTTAATTATGAAAAAGAATCTAATAAACATGTAAAATTAAATATATAATAGCATGCTTGTTAATCAAGGTTCATAACTTGATATTAGATATTATACCCGAGATGATCCGATTATGTGACTACAGTTGGAGAATATAAATACTAGATCGTGGTTATACCGAGAAGCGGTGGAGCGAAGAAGGACAAAGGAATAAAAGGGATTCAACTAGCAAATAAATAATTGGGAGCTAATATACCTCAAAAATCATTTATGATATACATTGGTATAAAATTTTTTTTTTTTTTTTTCAGAGCCTTAAACATTATATATCATCTGATCTTGGTAACACATGATTTGAATTGGTGTCTTAAAAAGTTCAACCTAATACTTATTGAATGATTAGCTCATTATGTAAACGATAAATTCACTGCTTCAAATATTCTTTAACACAATTATTGGTTATAGCTATTATTATTATTATTTTTTTGATTACTATATCTTATTATTAGTATTAACATTATTCAACATTAATTATAATTAATACTTCGATTAGTAAACGTTTTAATATCATTATAATTTTTCATTACAAGTTTTGTATAAATCTATCTCAACTATCCATACTACTGATGCTTATATTATATGACGATGTACTCTAAAATTCTATGGCATATATTATAAATCAAGTGTGCTATTTTTTTTTTTTTCGAATGAATCTCACAGTAGACTTAAACTTTTCACCTCGTTTACCTCGTTTAATATTTTTGTATCACATCGACTTCGGATTCTCATCACCTTTTCTTTTTTTTTCTATCTCGTATATATTTGTTTATCATTTAACAGTCGTTTTTCCCGTATATCATTTTTCCAAGTCGTGACACCAACGTATAAATAAATAACCATAATTGTTAACGTTTTCAATTTACAAGAATTTTATCAAGATCACTTTGTAAAAACAATTTAACAAGACTCAATTAATATAAAGATGGATATCGTTTTGGAAGTCTGTGATTATTATCTTTTTGATAAAGTCTACGCCACGGTTCTCCCAGCTTCCACCAAGCTTCCTAAATTACTTCAACAAAACATTAAATTCGAAAACTCTTGGAATAACGCTTTCGCTTCCACACGAAATGGTAATGGGACTGCTTCTGCCACTACCAACTTAATTGCTCAATCGTTGCAATATATGGGACGTAAAATTGCCCAAGCACAAAATAAAGAGGATGTTTATGGTTCACCTGTTTTCTTACCCGCTGGACCTTATACAGATGCATCTCTTTTAGCTCGTGGGAATTTACTCAGAGAAGCATTATCCATGTTTATTGTTACAGCTATTTTCGGATGGATTTTATATTTTGTTACTGCTTATTTGTCTTATCTATTTGTCTTTGATAGGAAAATCTTCAATCATCCTAGATACTTGAAAAATCAAATGTCTTTAGAAATCTGGAGAGCTGTTACAGCTATCCCAGTTATGGTCTTATTAACTTTACCATTTTTCTTATTAGAAATTAATGGTTATTCCAAATTATATTTAAACATCGATGAATCGACAGGAGGTTGGAAATTTATTTTGTTTCTGATTCCTTCTTTTATCTTATTTACAGATGCATTCATTTACCTTATTCATAGATGGTTACACTGGCCATCTGTTTATAAATTACTCCACAAGCCACATCATAAATGGATTGTGTGTACACCATTTGCTTCTCATGCATTCCACCCAGTTGACGGGTTCTTCCAATCTTTACCTTACCATTGGTACCCATTAATTTTCCCTCTTCATAAGGTGGCTTATTTACTCTTATTTACATTTGTGAATTTATGGACTGTTATGATTCATGATGGCCAATATATGTCTAATGATCCAGTTGTCAATGGTACTGCTTGTCATACTGTTCATCATTTGTATTTCAATTACAATTATGGACAATTCACCACTTTATGGGATAGAATTGGTGGGTCTTATAGAAGACCTGATGATAGTCTTTTTGCCAAGAATACAGACATCAAGACTGAAAAGAAAATCTGGAAAAAACAAACCGAACAGATGGAAGCGATTAGAGGTGAATTGGAAGGTAAGGATGACGATAGGGAATATGTCGAGTAGTTGTTGAAAACCTTTTTCAAATTTCCTGCCAAATAGTTTATTCTAAATCTTTTTTTGTAAAAACATCAAACTCAATTTAAGGTATTTATACCTAAAACAACTTTGTCAAATATATAAATAAATAAATAAGTATGGAACATAATAACACAAATGAAGAAAGAAAAACTCAAGGTAGCAAGTTTAATTATTATCGTTCAATGTATCACTTAATTTTTATTTTATAACATATAAATTGCTGAACTTATAAGAGTATGTAAATGTAATTATATATGCTGCCAACACATGTCTATTACTATTAATATATTATTATTATTATTATTATTATTATTATTATTATTATTATTATTATTATTATTATTATTATTATTATTATTATTATCTCAGCTTTAATATATTTTTTTTTATCTATTTCATCCTATATCTTCGATTATAGAATGTTCCATATACAGTTTTCGTACAGTCAAAAGTACAAGATTTGAGATATTGTAAAATTTGCCCATCAATTCTTGACTCTTGAATCATGAACTATCTGGGGTATAACAATGGCAATTCGGGAATCGCTCCTCATAGTCATCAACAACATGCTCAACAGGGCACTAATAAACAACAACCACAGCAACAACCACAACAACTCACCAGGAATTATAATGGTCTTTCCGTAATGCTGCAACCAACTTTGATGGCTCTGAGTGCGATACTTACTATTGGACCTTACAAACATAGAAAAGATCTAACCAGAGAATCTGTTTTATCCAAATACCAAATCTTAGGATATATTGCAGCGGGCACCTACGGGAAAGTTTACAAAGCCAAATCTCGACGTATCCAGGAGAAAGATGGAGATACGAATGAGGAACTGATGAACAGCTCTATAGATGTTAAACCAGGAGGTTCTCAATTACAAGATCAACAACAAAAGAGAAATTTACCAGCACAACTAGGTTTGCTGAAATCTCTTCATCAACTGCATGATCCATCACAACAAGATGGCCTTACAAGGCCGAATCAAAATTCACGTAACGATTCCATGTCCGATATGGCCAACACTACTACATATAATAAAAACACTTGGCCAGGAAAACACGAAACTTCAATAAATGTGCTGGGTTCACAAAATGTTGAACAAGCCCATGACCAAGATCAATTAAATCAAGATAGCTCTAAAGTCGCTGGGTCATTAGAAGGGAAAAGAAGTTCCAACACAAATGCAACACCTGTTGTAACTGAACAACTTTTCGCGATCAAGAAATTTAAAAATGATAGTCATCAAAGCAGTAAAAGTTACAACCATGATATCAATGGGCATGAAATATTACATTATACGGGGATATCTCAATCTGCAATAAGAGAAATGTCAATTTGCAGAGAATTAAGTAATAAAAACATTACCAAGACCATTGATATTTTACTTGAAGATAAATCTATTTATATTGTATCTGAATTTTGTGAGCATGATTTACTTCAAATAATACATTTCCATTCACACCCAGAAATTCGCCCCATTCAAGAGAAAACAGTTAAATCTTTCATATGGCAAATTCTAAATGGGGTATTGTTTTTACACAAAAATTGGATTTTCCATCGGGATTTGAAACCGGCAAATATTATGGTAACTGCAAATGGAATAGTTAAGATTGGAGATTTAGGATTAGCTAGAAAATTCAATAATCCACTTCAAAGTTTATATACTGGCGATAAAGTTGTGGTAACTATTTGGTATAGAGCACCAGAATTACTTTTAGGATCTCGAAATTATTCTCCAACTGTCGATTTATGGGCAGTAGGTTGTATTTTAGCCGAATTATTGTCATTGAGACCTATTTTCAAAGGAGAAGAAACTAAAATCGATATTAACAATAAAAAGCTGGTACCTTTTCAAAGCAACCAATTTCAGAAAATAGTTGAAATTTTAGGAACCCCCACATTAGAAAATTGGCCATCTTTAAGTAGATACCCAGAATATGCTTCATTTAAACAACAAATACCAAGTAATTATAGTCCCAATCTTGCTAATTGGTATAAGGCCATTGGAGGGAAAAATAAATCGTGTTTAGAATTGCTTCAAGGCTTACTCACTTATGACCCTCTTGAAAGGTTAACGGCAGAAAATTCTCTTTTACATCATTATTTTTTGGAAACTCCAAAAGTGACAGAATACGCTTTTGAAGGATTGACGTTCAAATATCCAAAGCGTAGAATTTATACAGATGATAACGACATTAAGACAGGATCTAATGCAGGTAAGAGACATGGCTATGATAATAATAAGATAAGGAAAAGACAGAGATAACATAAACCCTACTTATTACAATAATCGATACCAAAGAAAAACTGTAGCTCCCACTATATATTCATAGTTACTTTTTTATTTTTTTTATTTTTTACTTTTAATTCGGAACCGATTGTAAATAAAAATATTTTTTTAAATATTTTCTTTGATTTCTTTCAAGTTCTTTATGCGGTTTAGTTTGGAGTGCATTTTGCCAATTCTCAACCCAACTTCACAAACATAACATGGAAAGGTATTCAGATCGTAAACTCATAACTTCCACGTATATATCACAGATATATCTGGCCACAGACAAAAAGACAAATTCATTGGTAGCTTTGAAAGTAGTTGACGAGGATTTACAAGTAAAGCCCCACAATGTCAAAGTAGAGATCAAATTTCTAAAGAAACACAGAGACACCGCAAAAGAATTCAATTATTTAGAATACATAGATTCTTTCACAAAATTTGATGATATTATACTTGTGACCACTCTATATGACTTTGACTTGAGAACCCTAATGAAAAAATACCAAAGAAAGTCAACTAAGTTCAATTGGGCAGATCCATCAAAAAATCAAATGGTATACAAAAATGAGTTCCCCATAGATTTGGGTATCAGTATTTTCAAAAGTATTGCAAAAACATTAACTTTTTTACATGAGAAATTAAATATTATACACAGAGATATCAAGCCGGAAAATATTTTTTTTAAAGAAGGGAATTCTCTAGAACCTATCCTTGGAGATTTTGGAACTATATATGACAAAAATTTGAAAGACAACGATAATAACGAACCTGTTGAAAATAAGATAACTGATGTGTGTACGGGAATTTATAAACCACCGGAATTATGCTTAGGATTATTCAATTACGATAATAAAATAGATATATGGTCGTTGGGGGTTATCATGAATCAAATATTCTCATCAACTGGTGAATCATGTTTAAACGAAGCCATCAATACATCTGACATTGCTCTTATTGATGCAATATTTAAAAATTTTGGGACCCCTTCTACAACAAAGACAGAAAAACATGAACTATATTGGCCTGAAATGAAGGGCAAATCAAATTTTGAAGCATTTAATTTTGTTGAACATTATAGAAAAGATCCACTACAATTGATTCCAAGAGCTCCCACCCATATTCAAAATATCTGGAATAAAATGATGATTTATCAATCAGATTTCAGAGCATCTGCGCATGAAATATATCAAGCTCTTCAGACATGAATTTGACAAAATAAATTCAAAAACTATTTAAAGTACGGTTTTATTTAGCTTTATATATTGATTTTTATGTAGGTTTCGGCTTTAACTAGCAATGAAACTTTAGTCCTCTACATTCTTTATCAAATTGCTAATTCCTGATTACCCAATTTAGTCATCATTTTTATTTTTAGCTATTCTCTATGTTAAAGAATTAATTTGTTTCGAAGCCGCTGTTACCTGAAACCTAAAAAAATTATGCTACTGACTCCACGCATCAGCTATTCCCCTCATTTTGTCTGCTTGTGTGCTAAACATCAATTTTTTCCCCACTACTTAATTGAATTATCCTTATTTCTGATACACTAGGGAGATGTAGAACCTTAAAATGACTACGTTATTATCTCCATTTTCAAGTAATTTGAATACTTCTAATAGCAGCCATAATTAAACTTACGAAAGTTATATTATTTATAGCTTTTACATCCTCCCTACCCGTTTCCCTGTTAAATTCGTTATATTCTAAATGAAAAAGAAAAAAAAAAAGAAAAAAAAAAAGAAACATAAATTAGATAATAGGAAAGTTAGGCAACGAACAAATGTGGAGAAAGTGTCATAGGGCAGAAGAAATCAAGTTGCTTAATCA
This sequence comes from Kurtzmaniella cleridarum, assembly GCA_030573815.1. Classification (NCBI taxonomy): domain Eukaryota; kingdom Fungi; phylum Ascomycota; class Pichiomycetes; order Serinales; family Debaryomycetaceae; genus Kurtzmaniella; species Kurtzmaniella cleridarum. The sequence continues at coordinate 95,653 of JAJMDQ010000003.1, read as the reverse complement.
TTACTTTTTTTTTTTAAAGTTATTTTGCTCGAGTATAATTCTTTGTAAATGTACTTCTATCTATATAAAAATAAAAATTTCTATCTTCAACAACTTAAATCGAGCTAAATACATCTTATTAGCAGCTGTTTTTAATATCCAAAACGAATACATATGACTATATTACTCAAGAAAAAGTTATTAGCTTCAGGAGAGGGAAAATCCTGCCTAAATATAAACTATGATGATCTTGAACAAAGGTTCCAAATTTATAAGTATTATCCCAAATATTTCCATAACTATGATTATTCAACCCCAGTAATTAAGGATTTACTTCAAGATAAACCAATATATCTGAAAGCCAATGCTCATGTTAAAAACTCAACTAAAAAACATAATAAATGTGGTACGAGTAAATGTTGTTTAAAGAAGGAACAGCGAGAACAACGTAAAGAGCTTCGAGGAGGGAAAGCTGAACCTGGCATGGATAATAAAGAAGCCAAAAAGGAAGCTTCCAAGAATTATAAAAAAGAAAGGCATCATGTAAAACCATCACACCAAGAGCTCAACAAGCATTATTCCGAGAAAGATCATGCATTCAAACTTTGTAAAAACAGTATAACTGATCTTAACCGTAATGTGCATTCCAATACTGATTCCAATTATACTACAGGTCCAGAGATAACCAAACCCACAGTGGCTCATTTGAAAGATCATAATAAAGCTCCTACATTTAGAGATCCATTTGATTCTGATGTTTCAACTTTAGTACCTGAAGAAAGTCGTAAACTGAATATCATTAAAATTAGAAACAATTCAGTAACCAGCAAGATTAAAAATTTTATGAAACCTGATATGTCGCGTTTTACTGAAGATAAAGATTCAGCTACTTCTATACAACTTTCTCTGTCCTTTGACCAAACTAAACTGCAAATGACTAAATTAAGAACAAAGAGTCTCTTACAAAAGTTAAGAAACGAAACTCCTGGTAGACGTATGAGTGAATTAAATGGTATGTATAAAAAAGAACTACTAACTTGAGATCAGCAATTTTGCAATTAAAAATTTAGGATGCGCCTTTGGGCGACTTTTGCGTAAACTTTCCGTTTTTAATACGTTTTCTTTTACTTTATTGATTATTGTTATGATGATTTTTTATCTATTAAATGGCTTACATGAGTATAATCATCGGGTTTAAGATTTCCCACATGTCAAGATTTGAAAAATTCATTATTTTCATATCTATTTTGAGAGGTCTTTTCCTTTTGTTATCAGTACATACCGACTGGAACTTTATTTGCTGGTGATGCCAAATTTCATATTGTGATAATGCTTTTTTTTTTATCAATTCTTACTGGATTGATTCTTCTGTACAAGCATGTATGCGGGGATGTCCATGTTCCTGCATAGACACGAATAAAGGTGGGGAGAGGCCATTTATGCGTATACATTTAGCCCCGAAAGAACCAAATAGGAGCCGCTGATTCACTACTATTTGAAAAGTTCAGAACAGATTGATCAATTATCTAATTGTGTTTTCCCAACTTAACTAACATAAAATCTGATAAGTTTTTAGCGCTCCAACCATTGCTTAAGTGGAAAAAAAATGACAGTTAAACACACACTCTTTCAGTAAATCCAAATTCCTTATTTTCCACGCTAATATCTGACTTTAAAGTATGAACTTTATTTCATTTTTTGGTTGATTATTTATTATTCAACTTAAAAAATATTCACTTACATACTACGAGACTAATCGTCGTCATCATTGTGTGGGGTGAACAAATATTTTATTGCTGCAGATATTGTGAAAAACAGCTTTTATCATTCATCGCACTGCTTTATACACACCCCACATAAATTTACCATGGATCTTTTTATTCGTGTCTCCACTAACGAATTAAAATTTGGCGTGACCTGAAAATCGGGCTGCGCACATCCATCATTGGTTTTGAACTACCCTCCACAAAAAGTGAATTAAAATTATCAGAATTGCTTCCTTTCAAATTATATTGAATTTATTTAATTATTAAACTTTACGAAGTTTGATAGATCCATTGAATTAGATTCACAACTTTTAGAAGATTTCAGCAATTCAACCTTCGAGTTAGAGTACTTCTATACCATATTTTGAAGTCACTTGATTTCACAGTTTTTAACGTTCACCAACAATACATAACTACAAAGCTTCGCAATTCGTTGTTTTTTAATTCGAAACAGATCGATTCACACAGTATTAAGCTAATTGTGATTTATTGATTTCACTTCCCACAAAAAATAACCTCCGAACTTTTGATCAGTTATTAAGCAAAATACAAAAGGTCATCTATTACCATCCCCCGCAAAGAGACGTATGGTCTTTTAACACACCATATAAACACGCAAGAAGAAAAGACAACAACAATCAAATAAATTTTTATTAAAGCATTTCAACAAGAAATATTCCTTTATTTTTTCCTTCACATTTTCAATTGCATTTGCTCCTCAAGTTTTTAAATATTATTCAAATACTAACATGTCTAAAGTAGAAGTAGTTACCGAAACTGTTCATAATGGCCGAACCGGTGAACAAGAAACTATTCAATACACTCAATCCCAAATGGTTGGTCACGGATCATTTGGAGTTGTTTTCCAAACTCAGATACTCCCTTCAAACGATATCGCAGCTATAAAGCGAGTCTTACAAGACAAAAGATTTAAAAATAGAGAATTACAAATTATGAAGTTGGTTCACCATAGAAATATTGTTGACTTAAAACACTATTTTTACAACAACAATGAAAAAAGTGAACTTTATCTTAATTTAATTCTCGAGTTTGTCCCTGAAACCTTGTATAAGGCCCTGCACTATTATGTTCTGAAAAGGTTGCTGATGCCCTCTTTAGAAGTAAAGTTGTACACTTATCAAATGTTGAGGGCATTAAACTATATACATTCACAAGGTATTTGTCACCGTGATATAAAGCCTCAAAATCTTTTGATTGATCCGAGTACCGGTGTTCTCAAATTATGTGATTTTGGTTCCGCTAAAATTTTAAACCCAGAAGAACCAAATGTTTCTTATATTTGTTCTCGTTACTATAGAGCTCCTGAATTGATTTTTGGTGCTACTAATTATACCACTAAAATTGATGTTTGGTCAGCTGGATGTGTTATGGCTGAATTAATTTTAGGTCAACCCTTATTTCCAGGGGAACTGGGGATTGATCAATTAGTGGAAATTATCAAAATTTTTGGTACACCAACCAGAGATCAAATAAAGAACATGAATCCAAATTACATTGAGTACACGTTCCCTCAAATTAAACCAATTCCATTAACGAAAATTTTTAGGAAAATGTCTAGTGATTGCATCAACTTTTTGAGCAGAATTTTACAATATTCTCCGATTGATAGAATTTCTTGTATTGAGGCTTTATGCGATCCATACTTTGATGAATTGAGGAACGAAAATACCAAATTACCAAACTACAGAAAGTTATTTTCTCAACAGCAAAATCAACAAAATGTTCTGAATAGCTCTCTGTCTTATAGCAGCAATGCCGCAAACTATCAATTGTATGAATCTCAACCTGACTCAAGAGATTTACCAGAATTGTTTGATTTCGATGACAGGGAGTTATCCGTTGAACCAAAGTTGAATCATATTTTAGTTCCAAATTTTGCATTAGATAGATTGAATTTGAGAAGTGGAGCAAAGTCATTAGACGGATTTATTCCATTAAGCGCAGAAGAGTTGAAAGTTACACTTGATTAATGATTAAATAGATACAAACAATAGAATCGTCATTGAAGAAAAAAAAAAAAAAAAAGAAAGAAACAAGTAAAAAATAAATGTAGCTTTACGGGTAGTTCTTTAAGAATATACGTAGATTTCATTCATTCAAGACATAACGTGAGCTTCCACTATATCCTCAACCACAGCATCAACACCAGCCTTTGCAGTCTTGGAATTTTGCAAGATTTGTAACAAACGTTTGATACCAATAGATAACAGATTACCACTTGATTTTCCTTCATCTGACGTATCAAAAACACTGCCAATCTCTTGAATAATGGCATGTCTTCCGGACGCATCCATAAAATTGAATTTTTCCATAACTGAATTAAGATCTTTCAAAGAGCTAATATTACTAATTGCAACAAATTTACTGAATGAATCAAATACTTTCATATGCTTTAAAGATGTAAATTCAGAAGTAGTTGCAATTATGAGTAATTTTCTACCTTTTGGAGGTTCAGCAATCATGTTTTTCACCAATTCCAGTAGAATATCCATAGAAAATCTGGGGCCAATTGGATTATATTTTATAATTGCTTCTATATTATCAATGACAAGGACACTTAATGGTGATCTATGAACGTCTCTAAAAATACTTCCAATAGTCAGTATTTGTTGTTGATCAGACATACCAACTAAAGTAGATGGAGATAAAATCTTGACAAAAGGGAAATCAGAGTTCAATGCAAGAGTAGTGGCCAAGGCTGTCTTACCAGAACCTGGAGGACCATACAATACAGTAGAAAGTAATCTGTCAGTTTCTGAAACTTGAATTTGGTCAATTAATGACTGGCATTTGGCAAACGCATGAGAAATACTTGGAGAGTATTCAATGATACCTCTGGGAGCATATTGAGTCAAATCTTCTTCATTAACACCAAATGCAGGCTTAACTTCACCTAAAGCTAACATAAAGTCATTTCTTGTAACTTTCATTTTTGAGATGTTATCATCAATTTGGGCACCTCCATTTTTAGTGAAAACGTTAATTGCAAAAGATGAGGCCGAATTACATAAACCTTCCAATTCAGCACCGGTGAAGTTTTTGGTTAAGGCTGCCAATTCAGCCAAATCAACATCCTGTGCTAATAAATTATTTTCTCTCATTGATTTTGTATGAATTCCTAAAATTTCATTACGACCTTTTTCATCTGGTAAAGATATTTCAATTTGAACTTCAAATCTACCAGGTCTCAATAAGGCGTTATCAATTAAATCGAGTCTGTTGGTCATACCTACAATCAAAATATTATTCAATTGATCCACACCATCCATCTTAGCAAGTAATTGATTAACAACATTATCACCGACACCAGTACCATCTGATTTACTACCACCTCTTTGTTTGAAAACAGAGTCCAATTCATCGAAGATGATCATATGTAATTGAGAGTTTTCTCCCTTTTGCTTATATTCAGCTTCAGCGTCTTTAAACAAATTACGAATATTTTCTTCAGAAGCACCAACAAATTTGGATAACATTTCAGGACCATTAACAATTTTCGGTTCTCTCACATTTAACATCTTACCAATTTGTCTAGCAATTAAAGTTTTACCTGTACCTGGTGGACCAAATAACAATAAACCTTTAACGTGTCTTAAACCTAATTTAGTAACAAGATCAGGAGAAATGACTCTGGAAGCAAATGCTCTTCTGAAAATTTGACCAAACTCTTTATCTAATCCACCAATACCTAAGTCTTCCAATTTAAAATCTGGATTGATAATTGGAGTAGCTCGAGGCCTATTTGCGCTTCTCGTTTTAGAATTAGCTGCTTTAACAAGGTTTACAACTGAATTTTCTGCTGGATAAAAATTAACAAAAGTATCTTTGATCAATATTCCTTTAGTTTTAATACTAGTAGAATCTTGTACATCAGCTAGGTTTTTATTGCCTATATCGATTGCTTTCACAGATAAAACACTTAACAAGAATAATTTCCCTTGGAAATCCATAATCATTGGTTGAGTAGGTTGTAATACCTGATTTCCGTATACTTGTAAAAACTGAGTGATAAGATCATCATGACTAATAGGTTCCGTAGTAGCTTTCAGTTTCAGACGGAAATTAATTGAAAGATCGATTGATCCAAGATAACTCTTATTCCCAAGATAAAATGGTTCAACGATAACAGTCTGTTGCAATGACCATTTGCCCCAAGTTCTCATGTCTGCACCCATACCAATCATACCTCTTTGAATTTGATCAGTTTTCAAAATTTGGTAAACTACAAACCCATCTAACAAAACATTGGTTCCATCGGGTACTTCAGGAAAATCCTGAGGATGAACTGCTACCTTATTGGAAAGAACAATTGGATTTGCTGGGGAGTTTGCAGCCTTAAGTTGCTTACGGTGAAAACCAGGACCAGGTTGAGAATGGCTAATTGTCGCATTACCTGCTCCTGCGTTGTTGCTGACCTTATGAAACCCGAATTTTTCCATAGTAATGATGACACGGTATAAATTCGCAACAATCCAACTTGTTTTAAAACTAATTTACTTATGGAGGTTTTGTACACAGGTCAGTTGGGCTTTGCATTTATAAAAAGGGATACCTTACCATAAAGCATACAGGAAAAACTCTACAAAACTTGATAAACATTTTATTATTCTATTCCTTTTTTTTTTTTTAACCACGACAAATATTTTATTTTATTTAAAATCGTCGATGAAACCTTTTTACGGTATATAGAACGCGTCAAAATAGATTCTTAATTAATTTTTTTTTTCCCCCTCTAACTAATCTTATTTTTTTATAAATAATCTTTGGAATTTATCCTGTCAATGTCAAGTCCACCGCCAAACTCTAGGAAGAGACAAAATGAAGATGAAAACCATTTGAACGCAAGATCATCACCTCCTGAACTTCACTCTAGTCCTCAATTACCACCTTCATCCCCTGCCATTCCATTTGCAGACGAAGAAGAAGAAATTCATGACGACATTGCAGATTTAAATGCATCAGATGAAGAAGAAGGAGAAGATTTAATGGATAACATGGAAAGAGATTATCAAATGAATACAGCACAAGATCATTATGACATTGGAGATGGTAATATTGACGATGAAGAATATGAAGAGCTTGATGCTGCTACGAGAAGGAAAATTGATGATCAGTTAAATAGAAGAGATGCTATATTAGGTGGTAACAGATCAAGACAACAGGCTTTTCTTGATGATGGAGATGATGAACAAGAATTTGAAGGAACCAATGAGTATGGGTTGCCCATTCAAAGAAGAAGAAGAAGACAATATGATGAAGATCCAGAAGATATACCTGAAGATGATATGGAAATTGATCCATTTACTGAAGAGCTTTCATTAGAAAGTTTAACTGATATAAAAGCGCCAAGTATTACAGAATGGGTACTTCAACCAGCAGTGCTGAGATCTATTGCTCGTGAATTGAAATCATTCCTTCTTGAATACACTGATGAAAATGGTAGATCTGTTTATGGTGCTCGTATTAGAACTTTGGGTGAACTTAATTCAGAATCATTGGACGTTAATTATCAACATTTAGCCGAGTCTAAGGCCATTTTAGCATTGTTTTTAGCCACAGCACCAGAAGAAGTATTGAAACTTTTTGATATTGTTGCCATGGAAGCAACAGAATTGCATTATCCTAATTATTCTCAAATTCACCAAGAAATTCACGTAAGGATTACTCATTTTCCTAATCTTTTAAATTTAAGAGATTTAAGAGAAAACAATTTAAACTCATTAGTTAAAGTAAGTGGTGTCGTTACTAGAAGAACTGGTGTTTTCCCTCAATTGAAATATGTCAAATTTGATTGTCTTAAATGTGGTGTGGTTTTGGGTCCATATATGCAAGATTCTAACACTGAGGTTAAGATATCCTTTTGTACAAATTGTAGACTGAAAGGTCCATTTAAATTAAATTCAGAAAAAACTTTATACAGAAACTATCAAAGAATTACTTTACAAGAAGCACCTGGTACTGTTCCACCAGGTAGATTACCAAGACATAGAGAAGTGATATTATTGGCAGATTTGGTTGATGTTGCCAAGCCAGGTGAAGCAATTGAAATAACAGGAGTTTATAAGAACAATTATGATGGGAATCTAAACGTTAGAAATGGATTCCCAGTATTTGCTACTTTGATTGAAGCTAATTCAATTTCAAGAAAAGAAAGTAACGGATCTAGTGGTAATTCTATGTGGACTGAAGAAGATGAACGTGAATTTCGTAAATTGGCCCATCAACCAGGGATTATTGATAAAATTATTGGTTCTATGGCACCTTCAATTTATGGACATAAGGATATCAAAACGGCAATTGCTTGTTCATTATTTGGGGGGGTATCAAAAGATATTAATGGTAAACATTCAATTAGAGGTGATATAAATGTTTTGATACTTGGTGATCCTGGTACTGCTAAATCTCAAATCTTAAAATATGCCGAAAAAACTGCTAATAGAGCCGTTTTCGCTACCGGTCAAGGTGCATCTGCAGTTGGTTTAACTGCTAGTGTAAGAAAGGATCCTATTACTAGAGAATGGACTTTAGAAGGTGGTGCTTTAGTACTTGCAGATAAGGGTACTTGTCTTATTGATGAATTTGATAAGATGAATGATCAAGATCGTACCTCCATCCACGAAGCTATGGAACAACAATCCATATCCATTTCTAAAGCAGGTATTGTTACAACCCTCAGGGCTAGATGTGCAATTATTGCAGCAGCAAATCCTAATGGAGGACGTTATAACTCTACTTTACCCTTTTCTCAAAACGTTGATTTAACTGAGCCTATTTTATCAAGATTTGATATTTTATGTGTTGTTAGAGATTTAGTTGACGCAGAACTGGATGAAAGACTTGGAAGATTCGTAGTTGATTCTCATATTAGATCTCATCCTATGAATAATGGGTCCTCTATTGATGAATCTGATGAATCTAGCAAAAGAAATAAAATTGATCAATTAAATAAGGAAAAAGAAAGTGAAATATCCCCAATTCCGCAGGATTTACTTTGCAAATATATCCATTATGCCAGAACTAAAGTTTTCCCAAGGTTACATCAAATGGATACTGCTAAAGTTGAAAGACTTTATGCTGACCTCAGAAGAGAATCCATTACTACAGGTTCATTCCCCATCACTGTTCGTCATTTAGAAAGTATTATTAGAACTGCAGAAAGTTTTGCTAAAATGAGATTAGCCGATTTTGTCAGTCAAGATGACTTGAATCGTGCAATCAAAGTCGCCATTGATAGTTTTGTCGGGGCTCAAAAGATTACAGTAAGAAGACAATTACAAAAATCGTTTGCCAAATATACTTTACCAAGAAGTGTTCCCGCGCAAAAGTATTAAAAGATATATAAGCCCTGGCTCCTCCTTTTACCTGCACTTTTTCTTTCTTTCTTTTTGAGCGAAATGAAAGAGTTCTTCCCTTCTTGTAACTTACTTATTATCAATGATTTGCACGAATTTGGCTTTCATGGATGCAATTTTGCGACTTTTAGCGCATAATATTTCTGGCGCGTACTGTATAATAGATTAATATAATAATAAAGCATCGAAACATAAAATAAATAAAACGTATATTAAATATATATTTAGTACATTAATTGATTTCAGTCATCTAGAAGTCGATGTGCCGCAATGCATGATTTGGATGAGTAAGTATGAAACTAATAACGTAACAAAAGAATTTTTATTTAATTCGATTAGACACTAACAAAGAACAATTGAGGCAATAAAAGCCTGTAAGCATATACCAGAAGCAGACGTCGAAGAAATTTGCTCTAAAGCTATAGAAATATTAATAAATGAAGCAAATATTCAACATGTTGATACTCCAGTAACCATATGTGGAGACATTCATGGTCAATTACATGACTTATTGACACTTTTCAAAACAGGAGGTAGATGCCCACAAACGCGGTATCTTTTTCTAGGGGATTTTGTAGATAGAGGTTTTTATTCGTTAGAAAGCTTTTTATTATTACTTGCCCTTAAAGTGAGGTATCCAGATAGAATCACCCTAATTAGAGGGAATCATGAATCTCGACAAATTACTACAGTGTATGGATTTTACGATGAATGTATCCGTAAATACGGATCAGTCAATGTATGGAGATATTGTTGCGAAGTATTTGATTATTTGTCCTTGGGGGCTATTGTTGGTGGTAAGGGAGGAGTTTTCTGTGTTCATGGAGGTCTTTCGCCAGATATAGATACGATCAATCAAATTAGAGTTTTAGATAGAAAGCAAGAAGTTCCTCATGAAGGTGGAATGTGTGATCTTTTATGGTCAGATCCTGAAGAAGTCCCCGGGTGGGCAATTAGTCCAAGAGGTGCCGGTTACCTTTTTGGAGAAAATGAAGTGAACAAATTCTTAAGAACAAATGATATTTCACTTATAGCAAGAGCTCATCAATTAGTTATGGAAGGGTATAAAGAGATGTTTAATCAAGGCTTAGTAACTGTTTGGAGTGCACCTAATTATTGTTATCGATGTGGAAATTTGGCACTGGTTTTAACAATAGATGAAGATCTTTCGAGGCACTATAAAGTATTTGAAGCTGCCACGCAGGAAATTACTTCTATACCTTCGAAAAAACCTGCTTTAGATTATTTCATTTAGAAGACAAAGTATTAAAATACGTATTGAAGAAAAAAAATAAAATAAATCAATAGTTAATAACTCAACCCCCCCTTCTTCATTCCGATGAAGTGGATTACTGCAATATTTACCCACTCATGTAAAAATATGTGAAATCATTGCGTGTCAAAATTTTAAATATTAATAGCAAAAAAACTTTCAATTATTTCATTGGCCAGGCTTTTTCTAAAAAAAAATTAAAACGATTTCAACAACATAATAGTTTGCATAGTTTATCCGATTTTTGGTCGACTTCATTTATATGCAGTATTACAGCGTGCAGGTACATTGTTGTGTAGAGAAGGTTAGGGTTTAAGTATAACAGCGTGGCTTATTGTTATCCAAGTTGTTTATTACTAAGAATTTCAGTTGAATTGCGCGTTTTGCCTTTCTGTCAAAATTATAAATAGATATTAACAAAGCTCAATAAATTAAAATAAACAATAACGTGGTATGTAGTACTTATCTTTTATTTTGTATTCCACTAGTTTTTTAAAATGTATTCTTTGATCTGTAGAGATTAAAAGCAATATTGCTTAAATGACAATAAAAAGGAATTGACACTAAACAATAATATAGCAAAAACCTTCTTCTACTTCTTCACAAAAGAGCAAAATTCACATCCATAACAAAACTTCTTTCAAAATTAAAGTAAAAAGCTATATTTATACATGTGAATTAAATGTGTATTTAATAAGGATTACAACTGAAATCAAAGAATGTGTTTGTTTTGATTTATAAAATTTCTTAATGTGTAAATAATTTTAAGTTAAAATTCAATCAATGGTATTTCCAGATTTATATTTAAATGGATTTAAGAATAAGAAAAGAAAAAAAAGTAAAAAAAAAAAACATATATATACAAATGCTCAACTAAAGAACGCATATGCATATTCGTTTAAAAATAACATCTGTCGATAAGAAAAGAATTCTAAAGAATTTTAAATAACAAACAACTTTAATACTAAACTAAAACAATTTTGAAAAAATTGAGGAATCGTAAAATTAAAATTATTGAGCCAAAAGACTGAAAAGGAAAAGGAAAAGGAAAGGAAGAGGAAAACAGCAATGACAAGAAAAATCAATTGTATATTCAGACTCTGTTTATGATTTTAGCGAGTTTAAATAGGCTAGCCTCAATACTATTTCCATCAACTACGCGTAAAAACCAAATAGTAATGCATGATAAGTTTATTTTTAAAAAAATATAAAATTTATTTTGGACGCATTTAAACGTCACTAATTGGTTACGTTTTGATCCATGCATGTTAAGTTGCATGGCTGAAGGTTTTATTTACATACAGATGATATAAATATATAAATATATGTCAAAATAAAGTAAACAATTTTTTTCTTCCTCTGTCTTCAAGAAACACATCGTCATACTTAACACAACATAAACTTGGGCTCTTTTTCCATTTAATATACTTGATTATCATCAACATCATGAAATTCCCATCATTATTTTGCATTTTAGCTGTATTTTTCAGCTTATTTCATATAACCATCGCAAAGGAAACGACTACATCCAAAACACTTGTATGGGCCACGGGTACCGATTCCGATGGCCAAACACAAACTACCCAATCTCCATATACTCAAAAATTTAAAACACCATTTACAGCCGAAACTGGAACTCATTCTTCGGGGAGTATTGGATTATCTTCTGGTACTTTAGCACGTTTCAGAACTTATTCATCTACAACCGAATCCTCTTCAGGTTCAAAGAACGCATATATTTTCTCTTCACAAGAAAATTCCATAGTTGGTGTTTACTACTGCGGTTTACTTCTCTCGGTATTATTCACCTTTTTCGTCACTATTTAAAATCTACTATTGTACTACTACTTATATGTTTATCCTTAACAAGCAAAATTCTCGCTCGGTCATTCGAGGATATTACTTTATAAATCATAACTAAAAAAGAAAAAAAGGTAAAACCTTAATACTTAATATTAGTTCATAGTTAATACATACATTCATATATTCATATATTCATTTAAGCCCCGTAAACAGTCGTTGTAATTAATTTACGTAAAATGATTATTATCGCTTAAGCAATAAATCGTAATGATCAATTCTAATGGAATGTCCTTTTTAAGTTTGTTTCCGGGGCAACATGAGATTACGAATTTAACTTTCTAAATATTAGCGAGGATCCCGAAGCTAAAAAATAAAAATAAAAAGATAAAAGTTAAAAAATCAAAAAAAAGAAAACTAAAAGGCTCAAAAGTTTCTTTTGCTAAGAAAAATCAATCAATTTCCTTGGCTTGGGTTTGCATATAGGTACCAAGGAGATTTGCCAAGCGGAAAAGTAGGTTCCACAATACAATAGAAGTTAAGAGATAATATAACATGCCTACTAATTATGAAAGCAATAGCAGGATTTCAGGAGAAGCAGTTGATCTGCCATTCAACTCAGACGTACAGGACTCAAGAATAGTGATGGAGAAAGATTTTGGGATAGTTGACATTTTTAAAACCTTAAAATTCACATCTATTAACTTAGAAAATAAAGGGTCAGTTGCAAGAGATCATATGGCCAACGAAAGAACATTTTTAGCATGGCTAAGAACCTCTTTGGGATTTATATCTATAGGAATAGGTATTACTCAATTGGCCCGATTAGAAAAAAAACAATCTCTGATCCATGTATTATATAGTACAATAGATTTAGCTGAGGGGACTGGGGAAAGTTCAATCATTAAACTAGGAAAGCCTTTGGGGATATTATTTATAATTGTGGGGATATTCACTTTAATTTTAGGAACTGTCAGATTTTTCAAAGTACAAGCTATGCTAACCAGAAATTATTTTCCTGCAAGTAAGTTTTCTATATTATGTTTGGTATCAATAATCTTTATAATTATACTGATTACATTTGGTATGGTAATAACAACTACAAAATAAACTAGATATAAGGTTGCTATGATATAGAACGAATGCATACAAAGTTTCTTCAGAAAAATATATATATATATATATATATATATTTATAAATTTTTTTGTGCAACATAAGTCATGTCAACTTAAAAGTAATTAAAAGAGTATATTGTTTGATATTTCTCCTAATCAATATGTACATATATACATATATCATTTACCTATTCATTTCAAGAAAATATGCATTGTAGTATTCTAACTGTTTAATATATATTGCTTACATTTACATAAGTTACAATATGTGTCTGTGATAAAACGTGCATATAAACATAAACTTGGCTTGTTGTAGCTACGAGACCTTCTGTTTTTCCTGTATGTCTTCATACTTTTTTTTTTTCCGTGAAATTCAATAGTCTCATTTAGGGCTTTAACCTAGGACAGTTGATTCTACACGTGACTGTAGTAAATGCAAATCCTGCTTTGTGTAATTAGAAAATCTTTCTCACTCCCGCATTCTTTCGAAAAGATTTAATCGGTTTTTCACATACTACAGAACACTAAACATCTAAAATGGTATGTAAAGAACAGTGACATATGAACGATTCCCAATAATCGTCAGTCACATACGCCAACTAGAACAACTAAACTAGCTATGTATTTACACTAATGCTGTTGGAAGTATATGTTGGCCTTTTTTCTGATCTTAATCGTCTTTTGAATACATCATCATCATTTAACACGACGAAACAAGCGGTATCGATTAAAATATTTAATAGACATTTCATCGAGAGAATATAATATTAACAATCTAGGGTAAAGTTCACGGTTCCTTGGCTCGTGCCGGTAAAGTTAAGTCTCAAACCCCAAAGGTTGAAAAGCAAGATAAGCCAAAGCAACCAAAGGGTAGAGCTTACAAGCGTTTGTTATACACCAGAAGATTCATCAACGTTACCTTGACCAACGGTAAGAGAAAGATGAACCCAGGTCCATCTTCCCAATAAGCAGATTAGCAAATATAATATTTGACTCCAAATATATAAATATCAATGACGGAAATCAGGTCTGTTGTTAATATGTTTAATACAAGAATCTACAGGTAAATTGTTGTAAGCGTTTAATATGATAGTAGCTAATTTGACTACATGAAACTTTTGTATCCGATAACTTGCTGTGTACGGTTTCTAATCAACCCTCGTACATATTATATTGATCAAAGAAACCTCTTTGTTGGTTCACCATGCATTATATCTATTTTTAATTATCCTATCTATCTATTTATCGATTTATCTATTAGCTCATAAATACTCTTTATTCCCATTGTGGATTGAGGTAGAATGAATATACTCTAGCTCGCACATCAGCAGTTTCTTCATCTTCTTCAAACATTGGTTTCCAAGTAACTAAATCGATTTTTTCAGCTTTTAAATCGAATTCTTCACATGTGGTAAAAAATTCAAGATCTTTTTCTAATAGCCATGGCCTATGAGGAGAGAAAACAACCAAGCATTTACCCAGTGATTTCAATGAGTCTCTGCAAGTTTGTAATAATTTATTATGTTCAGTATGATTGAACACAAGATCAGAAAGAATGATTAAATCGAATTTCTCTTCTTCAGGAATGCTTTGTTTCCAGTTGGTAGAATCAAGCCCCCAAATCAAACTTTTCACATCAGCACCCCAAATGTAACCTTGCACTCTATAAGGAGAAGTAATTTTATCACAATGTTGGAAGTTATACTCGATATTTGAGATGAGGTCTGGGTCTGGATAATCAGTCGATACTACTTCTTTAGCGGAATTGATCCCACATATTATCGATGGTAATGAAGAAGCAGCTCCCAATTCAAGAATCTTCTTACCTTTAACCAATTCTTCAGCATTCTTATCCAAATGATCAGCAGTGAAAATTCCAGCGTTCCACAAAAGGTGGCCCCAAAGCGGCAGCAGCCCTACCAAACGAAGCTTTACGGTATCTTTGTGTCCTGTTTTACGTTGGTATTCGGCAAAATGAGGTTCAGCAGCAGGTTTGTAATAATCTTCTGGCTCAGCAAAGAGGTCATCGCCCAAATACTCTTCTTCAGCCATGATATTAAGAATATATCTTTAATCTTTAATATTAATTTTTTTGTTTTCCTTTTTTTTTAAATAAAAATAATTAAATAAACTAGATAAATTGTACTAAGGAATATTAAAATATATAGATATACATTCATATAAGGATTTCATTCATTTGGTGCGTAATGTAAGTTTTAAAATTCAGTTCATCTTTAATTTCGCGTACCATCTCTTTAGTTGATTTTGCATCTCCACAGCGTCATTTCTACATGTTTATGATTTGAAATGACAAAGGTGGTACAATTTATTCCGCCTCAGATGCGTAGTTTGATGTGGTTATTTAAAACATTAGAACTTAAATACTCTACACATCCATCTAAAGAAGTACAGGAGTTTTTGGGGCAAAAAGATACTTACAAAATTAAGACATTGAGGCACCGACTTTTAAGTCCTAAAGCTGGTAAAAAAAATATAGCAATGCAGCCCATGAACTTTATGGATCTGAGTTGGGCAGATGCAATTTACAACGTGCCAATAATCACAGATAAGAGAGAAAGTTTGCCCATAAGCCATTTTTTGGTAGATTATAACCGGAAAGGTAAAATTTTTGATGTGATAGGAGGGGATAAAACGAATAAGCAAATACACAAGAGTGACCATGCAGCTCACATTGAATTGGCTATAGCGAATTATTTCACTCTTACCCGAAACAAACTGCCACCTAGCCTGCCTTCAACTATTAATCAAAAAAAATATATTGAATATATATTGAAAGAAACGCCTATAATTATCATTCTTGCCCAAAAGCATCGATTATTTTCAGAAGATAATTTGAGAAATATTAACCACCCTTTAACTATATTAAAACAAGACGTTGATAGATTAAGAAAATTTTCAGTCCAAAATGACATTGCTAAAAAATCGTATTACATTTCTGAAATGCATCGAATGGATTTATTTGCTAGTTACTTCCCAGTACTAGATCCTTTTAGACTAGCCATCAATGATAATAATCATTTACAACTTGTTGATAAAAACTTAAATCCAGTTCGATTATATACTTCAGATAGTCATTTAAGTGGGAAAGATCTTCACATTTATCAATCAAATAGAAAATCAATCAAGAAAATGATAGCCAATATTAGGAAGGAAAGGAATTCAATCATGCAAAATCGTGAATTAATTGAACAAGAGTTAAATGACTCACAATCAAATGCTCTGAAACAATTACAAGAATTATCCATAAGAGACCTGGAATTACTTATACAAGAAAAAATGTTACAAAATCGTCTTCAAGAATTATATGAACAACGACAAAAATTTGTAAAACTGCAAGAAATTTTAGTCAAGGAGAATGAGAGAAGGATCAAGCAAGAACAACATATCCATAAATTATGTGAAAATTTTGTTGATGAATTTCATAAATTTAAAGATGAAGAGAAACAACCTCCATATGATCTCAATTATACTACTTTTACAATGTTAACTATTGAAGAAGGTGTTAGTGGTAATGATCACCAAGAGTTTCTCAACATTTTGAAAAATGCGAGTAAAGATTTTAAAATAGTAGGCTTTAGGTTGAATAAACAAAGTAGATGGATTTCTGATGCCCTAAATAAATTACAAATTCATCAAGGTGACAAAATTGATACTGAGATTCTTTCTCCACTGAAAACTGAAAACTCTTCAGAATTTATGGATCAATCAATTCATAATACCGAAAACCAATATAGATCATTCCGCCAAATCATGGTTTTCGCGGCTCAACTTGGTTTTACAAACGTAGAAAACCAATTTGATGGGGTGTATTTACTCCCTGAAAATTAATAGCATAATTGGACTTAATTTTATCATTTCATCTTGTCATAGATGATGATGATGTGCATTTTATTTATCAATCTTTCATATTTGTAAATATTTAATTATGTATATATTATAATTAGAATAATTTTTTTTTTAAATAATTTGATTTCTCTTTGTTCCTTTTCTCTTTCTCTTTTTATCTTAATTATCCCAATTTTTAATTGAGATTATTTTATTATATCATATATCAAATATCTCAAATACTTTCTCAATCAAATTTATTGACTTAATTGAAAATCTCATCCCCCCTTATCATGAATGGAAGACGTAATAGACCATTAAGAGTCTCCATATTGGTACTACTATGCTTATTGTTGTTGTTATTGTTTAAAAAATATTCAATGGCTTCCAAATCGCCTCTTTACACTGGAGTCGATGATGTTCAGTTTGATGTAAACTCGAAATTGGCTCCACCTCAAAAATTTAAATTGAACAACCAGGGACAAGTTCAGAACATTAACGGTGATTCTACATTTGATATATCTGAGCAATTCCATAAATTTATGGACAATCACATCAAGAAATGTCCTGATTATGTTGAATATTCAAAAGAACCTCATGCTCCATATTCATCTGGTAATTTACATTATCCCTATATGCGACCAGCTCCTAAATGTCGTACATTTGTTTCAACAGCAGTTGAAAAAATTATTGATGATTTGAAGCTTAAAGTCAATTCTCCTGATTTGGCCCGATTAATTGAAAATTGTCTCCCCAACACTTTAGATACAACTATTTTATGGCATAAAGATACTAAACCTTATCAAAGTTTTGTTGTAACAGGAGATATTCACGCTGAATGGTTAAGAGATGCAGCCAGACAACTTTCAGTGTATCAACCATTTATAAAATATGATGAGAAGCTTAAAAATATGATTTTGGGTGCAATTAAAACCCAATCTAAATATATTATTAATTCCCCTTATTGTAATGCATTCCATCCGCCAGCTCAACTGGGAGTTAAACGTGGTGATACAGCTATGGATCAGGTTTTCCCTCGCCCTGATTGGAGAGTAGTTTTCGAATGTAAATACGAGTTGGATTCCCTTGCATCATTTTTAATGATAAGTAATGAATATTATCATTATTCCGGTGGGGATCTTTCATTTGTTGATGGAGAATGGATAAGTGCTTTGGAAAAACTACTCATAGTTATACGTAGAGAATCTCAGCCATCTTTTGATCCTGAAACTGGCTCTGCTTTAAGATTCTATTATTCTTTCCAAAGACAAACCAATATTGGTTCAGAAACGTTACCATTGGGGGGTGTTGGAAATCCAGTTAATTACGGTACTGGTCTTATTAGATCTGCATTTAGGCCAAGTGATGATGCAACAATTTTACAATTTTTGATCCCAGCTAATGCTCAAATGTTAACCGAGCTTCGAAATACAAGAAGAACTTTTTTCAATAAGGAAACTTTATCTGAACAAGAAAACCTTGACTTAATATTTAATGTAATGGATGAAATTATACAAGGTATTAGCGCTGGGATTGAAACTTATGGTATTGTGAATCATCCTACTTGGGGTAAAGTATTTGCATACGAAGTTGATGGATATGGAGGAACAGTTAATATGGATGATGCCAATATTCCTTCATTGCTTTCACTCCCTGATATGGGATTTGTTGATGTTGATGATGAAGTATATCAAAATACCAGAAAGATGATTCTATCTAAGCATGGTAATCCTTATTACTTGAAAGGTCGATTTTTTGAAGGTATTGGAGGACCACATATTGGCATTCAAAATGCTTGGCCAATGTCATTACTTGTCAAAATCAGAACTAGTCAGGATGATAAAGAAATAACTGATACGTTAAAATTAATCATGCAAACAACAGCAGGTTTGGGGTTAATGCATGAAAGTGTGAATGTGGAAACAATGCAAGGAAAACTGTATACTAGGTCATGGTTTGCTTGGTGTAATTCTGAGTTTGGTAAAACCATTTTGTATTTGGCCAAATATAAACCTCATTTGATTTTCAAAAAAGAATGGGTAAAACCCTATAATATTGAAGAAGTATTAAAAGACGATAAATAGAGTATATATATATGATTTATATATTTATATAATTATTTGAAGGTATGTATTTTTTGGTAATAAGTCAAGAGTGTATTTGATCTATAAACTAATTGTGGAAATTATCTCTTGATATAGGAAGCAATGGCTTCTGCAGTAGAGGAAGATGCAGATTTGGCTGTAGCATCAAATGCTTCTTGATATCTTTTTTGTAAATTGGAATCACTCCTCTCATTAACTTCTCCCAGGGTACGATCTTCGGGGAAAGTATATTCTCTTTCAGGTTCATCTTCGTCTCTAAGAACTTCTCCTTGGTACTCGTTATCATCGTCTTCATAATCTGATAAAACTTCTGAATCTTTTTTAGTTTTATTAAGGTCAAGATCTTTCATCAAATTATTAAGAGATTTAGCTTGTCTTTTCTTTTCATCCTCTTCCTTCTTTTTCAAAATTCTTTCTCTTTCTGCTTTATAATATTCATTATATTCATCTACTTTATTGTCAACTGCAGCCATAAATTCATCAAAACCTTCTCCAGTATAAGCACTGACTCCAACTACATCTAACTGAGAATAAAACTCTTCTAACATCAATGACATTGAATTGATCAAAGAGCTCATATACCCGGAGCTGCTTCCATCTTCACCATTTAATTCTTGATCAGAGATTAAAGCTTGTTGGAAAGATTCAAAATCAGACATCCATTCTTTAGCAAAATCGGCTGATTTAACATCGGTTTTATTAAATACAATGATCATTGGTAATTTTGTCTTGTACAAGATAGAACAAGCATAAAGCATATTGGACATAAAAGTAGTTGGAGAACTTGTTCTTGGGGTGTCTACCACATAGGCAATCACAGTGGGGAATGTCAGGGCAAATGCCTCGGTGATAATAGCTCCACTAGCAGACCAAATAAAACACTCGATTTGCCCTGGTGTGTCAATGATAACATTTTTGAATTTATCGGATTTTTTTTCCACTAATTTGATTACTTGGTCTATCTTAGTCAGAAACAAATTAAGCGAAGTGACAATAGCCCCATTAGGACCCAAATTATATTCTTCCATCACTTTCTTATACTTAACTGAATCTCTGATATCAATGTTAGAACCGAATGGAACTTTTAAAACTGCTGGATCAAGGTTTATTACATAGGGAGGGGTCTTCTTAGAGTGTAAATGGGAGTTTAATCGTTGCATAAAAGTGGTCTTCCCGGAACCTGCCATTCCAATACATAATACGGTTGCTGGTGCCATTTTTGATGTAAGAGAAAGTGTTTAGTAATATTGTAATATTTGAGATGATAAATCAGTATTTAAGATGTGCAGGAGCGATGGACAGTAAATAATATATTGGTTGACATTTATGCAAGAAAAGAATTAAAATACTGATAATTAAAAAGTTAGACCAGCTGATACATTCATTTTTTTCAAAAATTTCTTCTCTTTCTAATTATACAATATTTCATGAAATCAAAATTTCATGCAATTTTGCTATTATTATTAAAATTAAACTAAAAGGAATATCTAAACATTCTATTTTCAATATCGGTTAAATCTTTAAACTCGTAATTGTCTCCTATCTTAGTTAACCAATTTTGAGTCTCTTGCGTTTGAGCCTCGCGCTTTTCATTTTCGTGCTGCGAAATCCACCGTACTAATAAAACTAAAGGAATACTAACTATTGATAATATCAATAAAGCTATCTTAGCCGGTCTATAATGAGGGTAATCTTTTGTTCTAAATAGTTGAGGTCCAATTAAACATCCAACAGCGAAAAAAATCATAGTTAAACAATTTCGAGCTAATCTTTTAGTATGTCCTGCAGTATTTGCATTATTCCAAGAATAAATCATAGTAATAACACAAGTTCCAGCATTCATCAAGTAAACAGCAATCAAATTAGCAACTTTATTATTAGTGGAAAGCATTATGATATATCCAATAATAGCAATTACTACCATACCAATATAAATGAATGTTCTGTAATTCCCGTTATAATAAGCTGAAATATATGTACCTCCAAGGATGGCAATAATGGTAGAGACCCCAACTGGCATTTGCATAAGTGCTGATTCTTTAGTGGTAAAGCCAAAAGAATTAATCATAGTAACACTAAAAGTACTTATAGCACCAGTTGGGATCATAGAAATTATGGTTAGTAAACACATGGGCCAAGTATGCTTATCTTTAAACAAGAGCTCTTTAATTTGGTCTAGTTTAAATTTCCTGTTTTCAGTACCAGTTTGATTGTTTCTAATGTTTTCAAGTACAATCAACTTTT
This sequence comes from Kurtzmaniella cleridarum, assembly GCA_030573815.1. NCBI lineage: Eukaryota > Fungi > Ascomycota > Pichiomycetes > Serinales > Debaryomycetaceae > Kurtzmaniella > Kurtzmaniella cleridarum. The sequence continues at coordinate 74,151 of JAJMDQ010000003.1, read as the reverse complement.
CATTTGCATTTAGGAAATTGGCTTCAACTGGATTATTTGGGAGATAAATAAACACTAAAATTCCAAATAAAACTGTTATCAAACCCATAAGTAAGAAGAAAATTTGCCACGATTCTAACTTAGATTTGGAATTATCTACATGCTGAAAAGCAAATGAAAGAAGTCCTCCAATTATAGTAGAAGTACCAGCTTGAATAGACCATACCCCCATTCTTCTTAACTGTTGCTTATGATTCCACCACATTCCTGTCAATAACATGCAACCTGGTGCTACACACGCTTCAAAACAACCTAAAAGCATTCTTATTATCATCAAAGATGCATATGTATTGCAAAAAATGTGCATTATAACTACCACTCCCCAACATGTCACACAGATTGCAAAGAATTTGGCTGGAGGGAAAACTTGGAAACAGTAAGCAGAAATTGGCTCAAATACTATATATGAACAGTACAAAATTGTACCAAGATCACTAAATTCATTCCCATGAAGATTTTTTTTAATCCCCATTACCGCTGCATAGTTTAAAAGTGATTTATCCAAAAATTGAAGGAAATAGATTCCGCATAGTAATGTCAAAATACGATAGTCTATCTTTTTATAGATCTTCCTGGTTTCATCTTCAATATCATAACTCTCCAAAGATAAATCTAATTCTTTCTTGTCCTCATTAACAAAACGATAGGCTGCATCATAATCTGATTTCATATTTTGCTTTTCACCATTAAAAGTTGCAACCAGTTTTATACTATTAATATACAAAACACAAATAGTTAGTTTGTAAGGAAAAAGAAAATGGAAAATTATTCAAAACAGGCCTTGTTTTTTTTTTCCCAGTTATTCCATTGACATGATCGTAAATTCAATTATCAAAATCAGCACCACTAGATTGGTTGCAATCTGTATCAATGAAACCCTAGGTGATAATTTCCCTCACTTGAATGGAATCTAAACGCATATTTTATGAACGACTGCATACAGAAACTTTGTGCTCTGCGTCCCATACTATTCAAAAAGTGTAATTACGAGTCATAATATACTGTTCCCCTCCAAAAAACTAGAGGGAGAGAGAGAGAGAGAGAGAGAGAGAGAAAAAAAAAAAAATTGAACTCATCGCTTTTTCGATGACCAAGTATCTCATATACTTTGCACAAGCATACCCTAATTTTAGAAGGGCAGAGCTTGAATCGCTTGCAGACTTGTATGGGATTGAATTAGATATTTCACATCATGATGAATCTAACCCATTTTTGGTGGTAGATTTGAAAAACGATGATGAAGCAAAAAAACTTATGCATCGATCCATCTTGGGTAGAGGAATCTATGAATTATGGGGTCATGGTCTGAATTTGGAAGAATTACATGATTCAGTAAAGAAAGAATCACTGGAAAAATTCCAGTTGTATGAAAATAGTTCATTTAAGTTTGATTTCATTGGATATAAGGGTACGAGAACTAGAACTCAAATAGTGGAGTTAATTGAGTCATTTAAGTTTTTAGGATTCAAGGGACCCATTAGAATGAAGGATCCTGAAACTGTCTTTACCATCTTGGAAGAATATACTGTGGAAGGTATGGACAAGGCGGAGAAACCTTTAAATTGTTGGTTTGGTCGACAAATCCAATTAAGTGCAAGAACTGAAAACGTTTTGGATCAATATGATTTGAAAAGAAGAAAATATATTGGTACAACTTCCTTTGATGCCGAATTATCACTTGTCAGTTGTAATATTGGCCAAGTAGACACTGGTAAAGTTGTTTATGATCCATTCACAGGTACTGGATCCTTTTTGGTGGCGGCTGCAAAATTTGGAGGATTACCAATTGGCTCTGATATTGATCCTCGAATCTTGATGGGGAAAGGTGATAGAACAATTAAGAATAATTTTAAGCAGTATAAAACGGAAACTCAATTTTTGGATATATTAACCATGGATTTCACTAATAATGCATTCAGGAAAACTTTCCAAATCGAAACCATTATTTGTGATCCACCATATGGGGTAAGAGAGGGATTAAAAGTTTTAGGACATAAAAATGAAGAAAAAGTCGCTGGTCGTGAACATATAGTTATCAATGGAGAAAAAGCTCATTTAAGAAGAGATTATATTCCCCCCAAAAAACCATATGAGTTATCTCAAATGTTGGACGATTTACTTGAATTTGCTGCGGAGAGACTTCCAGTTGGAGGTAGATTAGGATTTTGGATGCCCACTGCTAATGATGATTTTGAAGTTCATTTATTACCACAACACGAAAAATTAGAGTTATTGTATAATTTGGAACAAGTTTTCAATAAATGGTCCCGCAGATTTTTGGTTTACGTTAAAAAAGATGCAAATTATAAAGGTACCACGATAAACGGATTAAAAGTAAACAAAATCACTAATTTTAGAGAGAGATATTTCACTGGATTTAGTAAAGAACGCAAATAATTATCATTTTATAGAATACTGCAATTTCTTAATATCACACAATATACTTTTGCCCATTGTATACCATATAAAATTTAAAATTCGAACCAAGAGCCAATCCTATTCCATTGATTAGATGGAAGAGGAGATCTGAAACTTTCCATATAAGTTCTAAGAATTAAATTACTCAGGAAAAAAATCCAATTTAATTTGGGCTCATACATGTTATGCGCTTATAATTCTGAGAGGTGCGATCTTTTTTTTGGTTGCACAATTGACTAAAATCATTCTAACTTAAATCTCTACAATACAACTTAGTGTCTTCAAAGGTATAAATAAGGCTCTATTTCATCTTTTTCTATATCAATTATCATCTTTAGTGATTCAATTTTTTGTTTCAATCGAAAAAGAGAAGCAAGAAAAAGAAAAAATCATATCAAAGTTAGATATAATATATTTTAGGAAATACATTAAACCATGGCACCTCCAACTATTATTGAAAAGCCCCTTGGAAACAAAGCTTTTCCAACGAACCCTCTGATTAACTTGCAAGCTCCTCAACTGACTTCAGAATATAAGTTTGCAGACTGGGAAACTTTCAAGTTCGCTCCAATTCGTGAATCGACTGTTTCTAGAGCCATGACTCTGCGTTATTTTAAAGATTTGGAAACTTATGCTGAATCTGATATTGTTGTTGTTGGTGCTGGATCTGCTGGATTATCCGCAGCTTATGTTTTGGCTAAAAATCGCCCAGATCTCAAAATAGCTATTATTGAAGCCAGTGTTTCTCCAGGTGGTGGATGTTGGTTAGGTGGTCAATTATTTTCAGCAATGGTCTTGAGAAAGCCAGCTCAATATTTCTTGGATGAATTGAATATTCAATATGAAGATGAAGGTGACTATGTCGTCGTCAAACATGCGGCTTTGTTTATGTCTACTTTATTATCTAAAGTTTTACAATTTCCAAATGTCAAATTATTTAACGCCACTTGCGTTGAAGATTTAATTACTCGTAAAGATGCTAATACTGGTGAATTGAGAGTAGCTGGAGTGGTCACCAATTGGACATTGGTCACTTTACATCACGATGATCATTCTTGTATGGATCCAAACACTATTAATGCACCAGTTATCCTTTCAACCACCGGTCACGATGGTCCATTCGGTGCTTTCTCAGCCAAGAGAGCAGTTGCCATTGGAGGGCTCCCAAAATTAGGTGGTATGAGAGGCTTGGATATGAACAAAGCTGAAGATCATATTGTCAAGGAAACAAGAGAAGTTGTACCTGGTTTAGTTATTGGTGGTATGGAACTTTCTGAAGTTGATGGTTCCAACAGAATGGGCCCAACTTTCGGTGCAATGGCTCTTTCCGGTGTCAAAGCTGCTGAAACAGTGTTGAATATTTATGAAATCAGAAAGAAGCAAAACGATTTCGATCTTTGAACAAATAGGTTCAACCGTATTTATTTAGCTCCACGATTTTGCAACTAAATATTTTTTTTTTTTGCACCCAAATTTACCATCTAATGCTTTTAAATAGTTAACTGAGTATACAAATAAACGAAAAAAAAGAAGACAAACAAATGTATCTTGTCAAAGAAACAATTGGCTTAATTATTATACACAAGTTTCCTGATTACTTTAGTATCTTTTTCTTGATTCAAACTTGTTTCATATTCAAATTTTTATAATTCCTTACGATATTAAGGTTAACAAAACACTAAAAAAATTAACTGCAGTCCACTTAGTAATTCCTCTTAAGTGTTATTAAAATAAAAAAAAAATCAAAACGTGCATGTACCAAAGTCGTGGCCACCCAACAATGCCCATTTTCTTCATCATTTCGTTTTGACAACAAGAAAAAAACTATTTACAACGTCTAGAGTACTTAAATACATAGATTGTATATTTTCATATTCAATAAACTTAATCTATTATTGAAATATATACCTTGTACTTAGATAGCTACTATGTCTTATGATGATGATGAACTTCTCTTTGAAGATATTTATGGAGAAGATGAACAAAAGGAAGAAGTAAAGGTAGACAGTAAAAAAGAAGAGAAAAAACCAGAAGAGGTTACTAAGCCAGCATCTGAAGAAACACCAAGCAACCAAGCTAGTGAAGATGCTTCTGCTTCTTCCAATGAACCTTCAACTGCACTGACAGACAAAACTTCAGAGGGCCTGACCCAAGTTAAAACTACGGAAAATCAAGACAAGTTTCCAGAATCAACTACTAATACTTCTCTGACACCTTCTAATTACGAGCCTAATCAAAATAACATTTCATCCTATTCGGGAGCTCCCCCTCCTCCTCCTCCTGCTTCAATGAATGGACCTGGAAATGGACCTGGAAATGGGAACGAATATGGAGCTTCCTTTTCTCAACCTCTAATGCCTCCTTCAAATATTGGGAAGGAACATGGTAAAATGTTCATAGGTGGTCTTAATTGGGATACAACCGAGCAAGGACTCAAAGATTATTTTACCAAATTTGGAGAAGTTACTGATTTTACTATTATGAGAGATAATGCTACTGGTAAATCTCGTGGATTTGGGTTTTTAACTTTTAGAGACCCAAGATCAGTTGATGAAGTCATTAAGCAAGATCATGTTTTAGATGGTAAATTAATCGATCCAAAAAGAGCAATTGCAAGAGATGAACAAGACAAAGTAGGGAAGATTTTCGTTGGAGGAATTGATCCAATGGTAAATGAAAAAGAATTCCATGATTTCTTTTCTCAATTTGGTTCTATCATTGATGCTCAATTAATGATTGATAAAGATACTGGAAGATCCAGAGGTTTTGGCTTCATTACATATGATAGTCCAGATGCTGTTGACAGAGTTACTGTTAATAAATACTTAACTTTAAAGGGGAAATCAATGGAAGTTAAACGTGCAGAACCAAGAGGAGCCCACAACTCTCAACAATATCAACCTCTGAATCAATATGGTTACAGTCAGTATGGCCAAGCTTATGGACAAGCACCACCACAGCAACAACAACCTCAACAACAATATGGAACCAACGGTATGTCCCCTGACATGATGCAAGAATACTGGCAAAGAATGCAACAATGGTATATGTATCAACAACAACAACAAAATGGAGAAGATGTTAATCAAGTTCCTGGAAGTGCTCCATTGAACCCTCAAGCTCAAGGTGAAACGGGAACAGGAAGTGGAGGTCAAGCAACAGGTGCCGGAGGTCCACCAATTATGCCAGCAAATGACAATGGTAATAACAATCTTCCATCTGGCCCTTCAGGTTACGAGTATCCTAAAGGACCAAGAAGAGGAGGATTTCCTTCAGGACCAAGAAGAGGAGGTCCTCCTTCAGGACCTGGAGGATCTCGTGGAAGAGGAGGATACAGAGGTAGAGAAAGAAGCGAATACCATCCATACAGGAGAGGTGGAGGAGGCAGAAGATAGAAAGAATACAAAAATTGATAAAAAAGCAATCTAATGAAAAGGACGAATACGAAATTCAACCGCTTTATTTAGGAACATATTAAAAAGGAGAAGAGGGAAGATAAATTTTATAAAATAAGAAAACAACAACAAGAATATGAATAGATGAAATAAATTTAAAGTTAAATAATAAAAATCTGGATTTACGTTTGAATTATATATGAATGTCGATGATAAAATTATGTAGAAATATATTGTAGCAAATTTACTTTCTCTTTCTGCTAGGTCTAGCATTCTTAGCTCTCCTTTTTTCCTTTTCATTTCTTGCTTTACGAATGTCTTCAGTAGAACGTAATTCTTGCTTTTGACCCGGTTTATTATAACCTTTAACGTGAACACCTGATTCAATTGCTTTTTCAACTTTCGCCTTTTGCTTATGGTAATCATCTCTAAACTTATCTGGCAATTTAGGAGCTTTAGTTTTCTTGTGCACAAATTTTTTACCATCAGATTTTTCTGGTTTGATATCACCTGAACCAAAACTTGAAGGGGCCAAGTTTCTTTGCTTTCTCCACTCATCGAATCTACCAGATCTATATGAAGCAGGAATCTTTTGTCCACTTTCACCAATAATATATTTTTTGTCGGTAGAAAGAGAATTGATGTACTTACCCTTTTTACTATCCCATTGCATAACCTGTTTGGTATTCCCATTCTTTATATCATCATTGGTTAAATCAAATGCAGCAGAGGCGGCTTCATTGGCGAACGAACTAATGGAAAGCTGTTTATCTTGAATATCTGAAGCAGGAGCATAATGAGAAATGAAAAATTGAGGATCTCTATAACTTTTTTTAGCTGCTTTCTTTTTAGTTTCTAATACCTGGTCACCATCTTCGAAAGCTTCTTGTAATTCAGATTCATCTACATTATATCCAACTTCTCCAGTATTTTGTAAAATTTCATCTTCAATATTATGAGCCAAACCTGCCAATCTTTCCTTTTCAAGTAATTCTCTTCTTTCTTTAGCTCTCTTTTGAATTGGGGCAATTTGTCTTCTTCTTTTATTCATGAATTCAACCATACCATCTTTTTCATCATCACCAGTCTTTGATTTTTGATGTTTTTGAGAATTTCTAAATTCGAAAACGGTTTCTTTCACTTTCCTGTTGGCTAATTTAGCTAAAAATTTTTCCTTTTCCCTTTCCATATTTGGGCCAAATAAAATATGTTGATCATCCCATGAACCAGTTTCCAAAATTTCCTTGGCTCTTTTAACTGATTCTTGAGATGCTGGCTGTCTTGTACGTTGATAAAGTTTTTCTGCCTTAACTGAAACATCTCTAATAACTCTTAATTCATAGTTGTGTTTCATTAAATTATCATATAATTCCAGGAAAGTTTCAAGTTCAATTCTAGGAGCAGCACCCAATACAAGCCTATCAGTATAAGATACCACTGGAGGTTTATAATTATCACCATCATGTTCTTTCAAAATTTCACATTTTTTCTCATACATAGAGGTAAGTAAAATTTTTTTCCCCAAAAACAATTCAAGATCTAATAAGAATGGTAATTCCTTTTCGTTAACAATGGAATAAGCCCAACCTTTATTACCTGCTCTAGCAGTTCTACCAACACGATGAATGAAAATCTTGGAAGAGCTTGGAAGAGTATAGTTAATGACGTTTGCTAAAACGGGAATATCTATACCTCTAGCGGCCACATCAGTCACAACAAGGAGACTGGTTAAACCAATTCGAAATTGATACAATTGAGCTTTTCTTGCTCTTTGATCTAAAGAACCATAAATATAGGAAACCAAATATCCTGCGTCTCTTAATAAATTGGTGATATATTCTACATGATGCTTAGTTGGAACGAAAATGATAGTTGAATGTTCGGAAGGTAATTGGTTTGCTGCAGGTAATCTTTCCTTTTTAAATTTTCTTTTCCTTTTAAGCGATTTTTTATCTTCATTTTCATCTTCTTCGTCTGACTCTGCATCTCTTTTTTCTAATGTTTGAAGTTTTTTCTTTTGCTCTTCCGTAGCTAAAGGTAATTTGATAACATCTTGAATAACATGTAATAAATTAGCTTCTCGTTCATTTTTTTTGGAAGTGAAAAATGCCATTTGTAATTGATCACTAATTTTAGTTTCAGAATCCAATCTAACTAAAACAGGGTTAGAAAGTCCTGCTTTAGCAAATTCGACTAAAGATTTAGGCAAAGTAGCAGAGAACAAAAGCGATTGCCTGTTTGAAGGCAAAGCAGCTAGTAATTCATTTAATTGTTCGGAGAACCCCATTTCAAATAATCTATCCGCTTCATCAAATACAATATATTCAACCGTTTTCAAATCAAGTTGCATTTCAACTTTTAAATGTAAGAAACGACCTGGAGTAGCAACGATAATATCCGGGTTGGTCATCATTGAAGAGAATTGTTCTTCTAAAGAATCACCACCAATCAATACAATTGATCTAAGATCAGTTCCTTTACTAAACTCTTTAACTTGTTTAAAAGTTTGTAATGCCAATTCTCTAGAAGGTGAAAGAATTACCGCTCTTACTCCTGCTTTAGGACTATGTGATTTCAATTTTTCAACCACTGGCAATGTGAACGCAGCTGTTTTACCGGAACCAGTTCTAGCCATACCAACGACATCTCGATTATCTAAAATTAATGGGATAGTTTTCCTTTGGATAGGCGTGGGTTGCTTATAACCTTTTTTAGAGATATTTTGAAGTAAAAACTTGGACAAACCAAACAGAGCAAAAGACCCATTCTTCGCCTTCTTAACTTGAGGATTATTCAGTGCAAAATAAGATGTCATATCTTTAACTTCATCTTCTTCATCATCACTTAATTCAAGGGATGGGAATGATTCTTTTGCAGCGGGTTTTTTATCCTTTTTAGCCTTTTTGGGTTTGGGACCTTCTTCATCGCTCAAAATTTCGTCTTGAAGTTCATTCGACGACAATTCTGAATCGGACAGGTAGTCTGAACCAGATCCATTAATGGTAAGTGCTCCTGCAATATCGTAATCTTCTTCTTGATCAGACATGACTTGAGCTCATCTCAAACTGCACAGAGCGATGAGCTGAAAAATAACTGAAGCTGGGTAGATGTATGTGCAGGTTCAAGAAAGTTTTCTGCAATTTTTTTTGATCTTAGTCTTAAATTTTCATACTCACACTATACAATAATTATAATAATTTTTCATCAATTATACTTAACTAATAATACATATACATATTTATATATATAGATTAAGTACACACTTATTTATTATAATTCGATTATTTATCGTTTTTTTTTTTTAATATGTATATATATTATTTTCGTTCCTCTTTAACTCAGTATATTCTCATTTAATAGCCGCTGATCCACAGCATATAATTATACCTCAATACTTCATTGAATAGTTAAATTAAAAAGCTTCAAGTTTATCTTCATTTCTTAACATTTTTGTCGCATTTTTGAGCAAATATTATTTTGATGCATAAGATTACAAGAAAAACCCTTGATTCAATTTCAGAGTTAGTTGAAAGTAAAAGAAAGAAAAAGTTCCTTTGGCTTTTATTTTACAAACTCGCCATTTCGCCATTTAATACCATATTCAATTCTATCAATGAATTCGAGTGACGCATTAGTCTTGAAATGATATTAATGTAAAAGATTTAAATTACTTGGTGAACTTTTTTCTTTATTCTAAGCCAATATCTGATCGAATTCATCCATATTTTCCAATTCATCTTGTTGTGAAACTCTTTTCAATACTTCCTTCTTAGATGATTCTTGTATATGCCCATCAATCAACAATTCATCCAATATATAATAAGCTTTGTCGAATCCAAAAATGATATCTAACTCACATACATTACTGTAAAGTTTATCCATCTGTTCAACAAATCGGTGAACAATTTCCAATGCAAGCAATTCATTGTCACCTTGCTCAATCCCTACAATGAAGAAAAGAGAAGCGTAACGTCTGTAAACGATCTTGATGTCTCTGTATTCTAATACATTACACATTTTGGCTCTTCTAGCAAGGATGAGAGTTCCCAATTCACGCATGATCTTTGACTTCTCTTTCTGTGATATAGTCTCATACCATTTAGTCAACCGGACTTTCCCCTGTCTCAGTAAGAGGAAAAGAAATCGAATAGCCATGTTTGTTGGAGGAAAAAACAAGTGTCGGATCGTGTGTATATAGAATACTGTTAATTGAAAATAGTAACAAAAAAAAAAATTAAAGAGTCAAAACAAAAATATGAAAATAAGCGTAACACAAGAAATAAACCAAAAAGAGGAAATTAGACAAACAAGAGTGAATAAATTCAAAAAGAATAACTTAAAACTAGACAGACCCAGTATGCTTCTTTTCTTTCCTACAACACCAAAAATTATATCTATGTCTATGAAGTATTTTTTTTTCAAAACTACAAACTCATTGTAACGGATCCAGCCCATATCTTTTTCCTTTTCTATTTTGATTTTTTTCAATAAAAAAAAATAAAAATAAAACATAGAAAACCGCACGCACCTTTTGATTTCATTGCAACACTATTCTAATGTTTTAATGGTGGATTTCAAAAATTGAAGATGTTCATAAATTTCGTCACAAAGTTCAGTTCTATTAACATTTTGGTACGCTTTCAACTCTATATTCAATTCACATAATAAGAATTTCATGTTAGACCATTGAACAGTTTCAAAATCGTAACCCGTACGTAGTTTCATTCCAGTGCCATAAAGTCTAATTCTTTCATTATTTTCATTAAAGATTTTACCCTCAGTTTTCAAAAGCCAAGGGTTTAATTTTGGAAAATTAGCGTGAACAAATAAGATTCTTGGTCCTTTTTCAACCATATTATCTTGGCTATTATATAATTCAGAATCCTTCTCTTTCATATTCTTATCAGTTGATTTTCTCAAATTTACTAGCCAATCTTCCACAGGATCATATTGTCCCATTCCTGTACCAACAAACTCAGATTTGGCATTAAAGTACCCAAATGCATTTAAAAACTTGGAAACTTGATAGAAAGGTTGCTTTAATGCAACTGTCGCAGCTAAAAATGTTTCCTTATCACCTTCTCCGTCTGATCCTTGAGAAAATAAAGGGTAATAATGACTAGGTCCATACATATTATAATATAACGCCAATAATAATGCTTTCATGTGAGTTTTTTTGCTAATCATTAATTGTCCCAGTTCGGAAGTTGGATCAGGAATTGCTCCAACTCTTTGATGTAATGGAGTTGTTTCCAAGTTTTCAATTTTATACAGTGGACTGATCGCTTCATATTCTCCTTTCTTTTCATTGTATTTCGGTAGTAATTTTTTGTCATCTATATTAATGCCTGCTATTTTATAATAAGCCGGTGACGTCGCTCTTCTCCAGAAATCAGGCCAAACTATAAGTCCTTTAGAAGTAAATGGTTCCAGTTTGAATAAATAATCAGGGGGATGTACCGGAATATTGTCACTATCAAGAAGTAAAATATTTTCAAAGCTCAGAAGCATAATTGCTAGAGCTTTATACTGATAACCTTTAAATTTAATGTTCGAAATTGGTGAACCTTCTCCACTTAGTACATATGGAAGGTATATACAACGTGCATTTAATGCTGGGAATACACGAGCACATAAATCTGGTTCATACTCATCTAATTTAGGTATCAACACCTCAATAGGAAGATCAGATCCTATGGCTCGTATAGATTTGATCGATAGTAAAGTTAACCAATTAAATTTACCCCCTCCAACAAACACTATACCATCCCCCTTATATAACCCATCAGGAGCAGTATCTTTTAAATTATTTACTACATATCGATGCAGTTCTTTCATTGAGTCCATTTCTTCAGTAGTTAACTGAAGAAATTGTGACAAATATTGTTCTGAAAATATTACGTTTTCATCCGAATCGATTGGATTTTGGTCTTGTGAATACTCATACCTTGCATGATAGATTCTATTATGAGAAAGGTATCTTTTCAATTGGTCAGTTTTAGGTTTACCATCAGTTAAAACTTTAAGTATTGATTCATAATATTTATGACCTTTAATTAATCTTTTATTATCGGGGTCAATTTTTTTATGAGATTCAACAATTAATTTCAACTTATTATCATCACTCATTTGAGTTAAAGGTGCTCCTGAAGTCTTTTTAATTATACTATGGAAATCCAGCAGATGCGCTGCCCCTGTTTTGGCAAATGGAATAGTTTTCTTCTTGTTCCATAATTTGTTTTTAATACTTTCGAAAAAACCAAGAGCTTCTCCATTATCATCTACTTTAGAATGTGTTGTTTGTGATGATGTGGCAAACGAGTAATGTCCATCCAAATCTACACTCTCTGGTAATGTGATTAAATTGAGCATGGACAACACAAACAAAAGTAACGTGAATGCTATCACCAAAGTTATGCACAGTTTATGACTTCTGCGAAAGAGCCGAGCCCTTATGAACATATTTTTAACAACTCCCATACAATTTAAAGCTTGTTTCAGTTAACTATAAATTGAAGGGCCCCAAATGATTAGAATTTTTTCGGTTTGGCTATGGTTGTAAACTTGTTGTCTAATTAAATTAAATTAAGTTTAAATAAATTAAATAAAATAAATTAAATATTTTTAGTTTACTTCGATTTAATTTTTTTTCCAATTTTTTTTCATTTATTTCCATTTATTTGTGATCGTAATTTGGTATATATTTCTCGGAAATATTCACATCTCGCCTGGGCTGTTTTTAGCTCCAGTGATAATTGGGAATGAGGGCGTATTTTGGGAAAAAAAAATTCTAAGTGAATGATAAACAAGCTGTTACCACTCACAGAAAAAATAGATTATCTGTAACATTACTGTAAGTCGTTCAAATAAAGAAAAGGACGACAATCCAGTTGAACTAGTAGTTTTTTTTATTTAAACTAATAAACATTAGTTTTAGGGTGGTACAACTTTATAACATTGTATTTATTTATTTTTCTTCATGCAAGAGAACCGAGAAAATTAAAAAAAATGTAAAGACCTACATGGTAATTGATTGGTGAAGAATATATATAGAGCTTTTAAACACAAAGTTATATTGTTTTGTTGACTGCATTTGCATTGTTCGAGTTTTTTGTTTGTTTTTTAGTCTTTCATAACACATTGATAACTGCTTCTTTATTATTGTTATTCTTGGTACTACTATACAAGTGTAGTATTGCAATTCTTGTTTATTCTTGACATTTCTTAGTCTTTATTTTATATAGTGCCACCTTTACGAATATTGTTATTATCACACATTCTATTATTTTGATTTTCTTTTTTTTTTGTATATATTTTAGTTGGCATTCTTTTCATTAGTATTTTCAACATACCGTTTTGATATTTACATGGGTCGCGACAATCGATCCATCAAATTAATTAATTAATCAATTCTTAGAATATAGTCGTAACATAGTTCTTATTGTTTCAGTTTAAACCTCTTTTTTTTTTGTAATTATATACAAATATGGAAATTTGAAATAAATAGACAAGCAACCAATATATAAATCAAAGGTAATACTAAAGGTTTTCGCCACAATTATTTTTTTAAACAACAACTCTTATAGAAATTGCTGTCTTGTATTAGGATTTATCGCAATTTTTTTTTTTTTTTTCATATATATATATATATATATAAGAATAATTTTGTATGTGGGTGGGTGTCTATACTAGTACTAAGTTAATATTGACCATCTGACAAATGGAGTTTATTTTATTAAAATTTGAAGTTGAATGATCGAAATTAAATCGAACACTATAAGCTTGAATTATTGACTTATGTGCTTCCATGAAAATCTTTATTGTTTAAATTATTTGATATTTTGAATAACGACAGTCTAACTTATGGAGGTTTCTTTAACCATCAGAAAAAAAAAAAGACCCAATTTAACCTGGATAGTGCTTTCATTAAAATCTGTCCATCAGTTGATTGTGCATGGAAGCTAAGTGCAGTTTTTTATTGCAGAAAATAACTTTAAGACAATAGATAATCGTTGAAAATAGCAAGTTTTAGGGTATTTCAGCTGCTTATACTATATACATATTATAAATTAGGTTTAATATGATATTGATATTGAAATTCAAAGCTTCAACCATTCATTCAATGATAGATAAACGTTATTATCAAATATAATATGTAGCTATATGTCAACCTATATACTAAGAATCCAGTAACTAAGACCTTACTAATAAATAAATAGATAAATAAATAAATAGATAAATAAATAAATTAATAAATAAATAAAACAAATCATTAATTTGTACATCATTTTTGAATTCTCTTTAATTCTCATTCTAATATCACTACAAATAAGGTATCAAACTTACAAGCACAAACGCATACTTGGTGCAAAATATACTTGGTGTAGAATAAAATACAACTACTTTCAAAGCCTCTTAGAACATATAATACTAAGCTAAAATATATAGAGATAGGATTGGATGTGTTTATAATGCCAAATACACTTGGCGAAAAAAAAAAAGTTGAAAAATGTATATAATTCAATTTTATCTATAGATATTAAGATAACAAATCGAAGCCAGAAGCTAATAAAGTATACAAAGCTGGGCCTTGGTGCAATTCAAAGTACAGGCTCTTTAAAACTCACTTTGAAAGAAGAGTGGGGGAAGTGTGCCGGGATTCATTGTTTTTTTTTTGATTAAGCTATATTAGCAACTTTACAACGTGGTTGTCTGAAATTTGAGAAACAATAGTAAACACGCTTTGTCATTATGAATATCAACACAAAATATACATTTTAATATGTGCTATTACAATATACAATATATAAAAAATAAAATAATCAATCTTCTACTAATTAGTTTCAATGCTTTGATGTATAACAAAATGAATCAATCAAATCATATATATAAAACATTTTAACTTAATTGATATCATAACTTTAATGGCTATATAAAGATAATGATATAACGAAGATTTAATCACTTACTAACTTTAAATTATAATTCAATGCAAAATTAATTATATTTAATAACCATAATTGAATAATTAGAAAAGAATGCCAATTTGTGTATAGCATCTTGCATTTCTAGGACTAATCTTTCTCTTACATTCAAACAAATAATGATCATGCTATATATTTTTTCTCTTGCTTAACACAAGAATGGCAATGAATAAACTTATTGACTTTATGAATAATATTATATTATCATTCATTAATATATTATAAATATATGATTATTTTTAAATTAATTTTTCTACTAAAAAAAATACTTTGAAAAAAAAAAACAACATCCATCTTGTTGAATCAATTTCAAATCTGTTTCGAATACTATATTAATCATAACTCACAATTTATTAATAAATTCAATTATATTATTGTTACCTATTGGATATTTTCCCTTTAAACTAGCCAATTTTTGAACCTCCCTTATCCGTGTGTACTTGCATTCCAGTACAAGCCCCCCCTAAACATTTCTATGCTATCAATTTCTTACATTAAACTGCAATGGAAACTAATGACTTGAAGCCAGACCCAGATACTATGCCACAGGTGGTTGTACTGAGCCGGAAAGCAGCGAGATCGCTTCGTTTGTTTCGAAGTGAAAGTGATGTAGAAGCCGGACCTACTAAGGAATCAATTTCAACCTCTATAAGAGATCCCATTGAGAGGAAATTTAATGAAGAGACATCAAATCTTCAACCAAACAACATTTCAACATTAAGACATCCATCAGTCGATTTTTCTCTTGAAAAAAATACCACGTCCCAGGCTTGCACTCTGGCTACACTGAAACTGCGCAAGTCATCTGTGGCCGCCATAATGCCCACCAATGTTTCTAAAAGTACCAATGATGATTTGCGTTTAGAGCCTGTGAGTTCTGCCACCTATTTCCCTCATACACCTGCACGAAATGTAGATGATAATGCTAATGACCTTATAGAAACCCAACATTTGACTGCTGACATCGAATTTGATCATGACCCGGATTTTGTACTCCCTGAAGCCCCAGCTAAAGTGACTACTTTAATGCAAAACTTGACTACTGATGACGAATCAAGCGGGAAAGATAAAGCAAACATTAATAAATCAGAAGGAATAAACTTAAAAGTCAAAGATTCAAAAGACCTTGATCAGCATAAAAAAAATAATATCACCTCTGAACACAATAAATTAAACGAAAACCTTACAAAAGCTCCTTTGGAAAAGGAGAAACTGGAAACCTCAAAAACAGTAAATGAAGTTGATGATAAATCTTTAAGTTTCCAGGAGTTATCCAAACATGATAATTTAAATAACACTGATTCAAATTGCAACGAAGATTACCCTTTGGCCGTAGAACTTCGTCCATTTACTAATAAAGTTGGTGGGCATACAGCCATTTTCAGATTTTCTAAAAGAGCTGTTTGTAAAGCATTGATGAATAGAGAAAACCTTTGGTATGAAACGGTAGAAATGAACGTCCCCGAACTTTTAAAATTTATGCCCAAATACATTGGTGTATTGAATGTCAGATATTCAAGTTTGGTTAATGAGGAAAACATATCGATACCAAATTCTAGGGCAAATAGCATTATTGAGGATGATAAAAATGAAGATGAAGATTTACCTCCAGAAGTAGTATTGGACGATAATAAGCATATTATTCCTCATTCATTATGGAAGAAATACTCCCACAATTCACCTTATGATCTGTATTTATCAGAAAATTCATATAACGAGCAAAAAAGCGCATTACCTACTAATCACAATAGTAATTATGGGGATCAAGATACTCCTTCACAATCGCTAGATACTACTAAAAATTTAGACCAATATGATCATTCTGGTATTTCTACATTCTCTACTTCCCCACCTCCTTCAGCATTAACAAATTCTCCAAGAGGTGTAAATAAAATTGGATCTACTTTAGTAAATACAGATTTGCAAGCTCAAGTGTTGAATGAAGTTTTTGCTCCCAAAATGCATAAAAAGACTGCCGAGGATATCTTTCATATGGACGATGAAGATATTGATCAAGATTCAAAAGATTTTCATGATGATTTGAATGATGCCATAGAAGATGAAGAGGATTTCAAAAATACTGTTGGTAAATCAGATGACTCTTCTAGTCTTAAAGCAAAGATAGATAGAAAAAGACGTTCCTCAAATAATTCGATTAATTCAGGCATCAATTCGCTTCATAATTCCCCCAGGCTTTCAAATTCATTAAGACGCTCATTTTCCTCTGGAGTTGCTAATATACGACCAATAATTCGAAAACATACAAGATTTGAACGATTTATACTTTTAGAAGATCTTACTGCTGATATGGCAAAACCTTGTGTTCTTGATTTGAAAATGGGTACACGGCAATACGGCGTAGAAGCAAGCCCAGCGAAACAAAAATCTCAAAGAAGTAAATGTCTACATACAACATCTAGAAGATTAGGAGTTAGAATCTGTGGTATGCAAGTTTGGAATGCTCGTGAAAAACGATTTTTCACTCAAGATAAATATTTTGGTAGACGAGTTAAAGAAGGAGAGGAATTTGCAAAAAGTATTGCCAAATTCTTATATGATGGATGCCTGGTATATTCCATTGTCAGACATCTACCAGCTTTAATTCAAAATTTGCAAGAACTTTGTACTGTGTTTAGAAAATTAGTTGGTTATAGGATGTATGGATCTTCAATCCTTTTGATGTACGATGGAGAACATGCCGATGAAAACCAGAGTATTAAGGTTAAAATTATCGATTTTGCGCAATCAGTTGCAGAGAATTCTATTACATCGCATGCTAGTATCCCACCAGCACATCCAGATTTACCTGATATGGGATATTTAAGAGGGCTACAATCACTACAATCTTATTTAATGTTGATTTTCAAACAATTAACAGGCTTTGAATATTTAGAATATTCATTGGCATTTCAAATAATTAGTACAAATAAAGATAAACTTCTTCAAGAGAAAAGCCCGTGGCTAGATGTTTTTGCTGAAAGCTCTAATGAAGAAAAGACAATTAATGGGGACAAGGATCCTTTTAAATGTGGATATCCAGTTTACGAAGATGAAAACGGAATTTCTGAATAAGAAATCATATACTCAAAATCAAAAAGAAATAATATAGTTTACGAAAATCCTAAAAGTAAGATACTTCACTTTAGAATTACTTAAGTAATTAAATAACAAATACCATTTGTAACACTTTAATCTAGTATTCCGTAAAAAAAATTTTCCCGTTTGTATCAGATATATCTTAAAGTTTTATGATTTTGCAAGGAAATTTTAGAACTAGACCTAAAAGAATTTGTATCATAATCAATTATTGAAGAAAGCCTTAAATAAGTTTATAATTATATTAAAAAAAAAAAAAATGAAAAAAAAAAATTGTACAAGCCGGAAACAACAACACTAAATGAATACTAGTAACAGACTGTAATTTGTGCAATTTTAATTTCAGAATTTAGAAAAATGAAAATATCTTGATGTTGATATGCTAGAAATTTTGAGTTTAAACTAGAATTAGGTATATTATAGGTACATGATTAGTGCATTATCCAACTATTTCAATACAGAAAAACAGAATATTATATAGCAACACTTAGACTAAAACCAAAAAGAAAAACCAAAAAATAAACAATAAAAGGATTATTTTACTAAACGTTACTGATGAGATTAAACAAATATGTAGTTGACCTTGTAATAGAATTTTTTAGATTTTTCTTGATGAATGTTGAAGGATATTAAAGTATATCCAATTGACTACTTAACATTGTTGAATTTTGTTAATGGCTTAATTTGGATGGTAATCCGAATATAACTGAATTTAGATTGTAAGATATATGGAGCAATCCTAAAAAAATATAAATCATTTGATTAAGAGGGCTATAACCCGCATACCTGATTCAATGTAGATGTCAATCGTTTGATTAAAAAAAAAGCATAACTTGCATACCTCATTGCGTTTAGTTATTGAAACCACATAAGCTAATGTTACATATCACGAAAATTAAGCATACGTCATATCACTGTCACATTAGTTGAATAAACAGCTGCATTTTAACAATACGTTTATTGCCTTTTTCGTATCGCCAATCTTGTGATAAAATTTTTTTAGCAAATATGATCTTCGTATTTTATCTACCTTATTATTAATTTTTATCACAATTATTTCTTGAATTATGCTATTTTTTTTGTATATTACTTGATTGACTAATTAAGAATCCTTGGTAACTATAAAATTAAATCTTCTCTCGGTTTACTTCCTAACCTTAAATATATTTGACTCTCACATGTAGTCACAATAACATGAGATACTAGTGAATAACAAATAGGAAATAAGTAAAAGTGGTTAAGATCCTTTAGGAATTTGTAATATATTTTTTAAGTTCAATACGGGAATTGAATTTCGCCTATGGATGGCCGAACCCATTTGGGAGAGTATAGTTCAAAAAAAATAGGACGCGTGCGGATATTTACGCTGCGGTATTAATATTTACGCCAACTCTTGCGGGAATTTTACTATTGGTCTCACTATGAAAATTTTTGGTAAAGAAAGGATTAAATGTAGTAGTTCAAAATTGGAAACAATAGAATAATTTGAGGGTGGACAAGCAGTATTAAGGAATAATACATGAAACATCGATTGTAGACATGTTTAAAGTTAATTAATTGTTTTAAATTTAATATGTGTATACTTTTATAACCAGAATTTAGTTTGTTCAAGGGTTCAATAGGCTTTGTTAAATTGTTTAGAGATTATTTATCAGACGTATTTTGAGGTAGGTACATAAAATATCAATCACCATACGTCATTTTAAATACTAATAACTAAATTGACAATGTAGGAAACAAAGAAAACTAAGAAAATATAAATAAATGTAAAAATAGAAATACATTTACTTTTTATTACACCATCATGTTCACTAACCTTGATTTAATAAGCAAGATGTAAAAAAAAAAAAAAACAAAAAAACACATACAAAATAGACGACCAAATATTGAAAAGCCCTTCATCATGTTAATTATTTTTTTTTTTCGTTTCGAATTAAAATCCTTCATACGTTATTATTTTTTAAGATTAGTAGTATTGTATAAACCAACAAAAAATCATATAGTTTTTACATTCCAATAACTTTGATTGTTTTAAAGTGTAAGAATCTGAGTAAGACTAGATGTGGAAGAGGATGTAGAAGGTCAAAAATTGGGGAAGAGTAAGATTGC
Organism: Kurtzmaniella cleridarum; assembly: GCA_030573815.1. Lineage (NCBI taxonomy): Eukaryota > Fungi > Ascomycota > Pichiomycetes > Serinales > Debaryomycetaceae > Kurtzmaniella > Kurtzmaniella cleridarum. The sequence goes on along the minus strand of JAJMDQ010000003.1, from coordinate 54,110 downwards.
CTAACTTAGCAAGATATATTGAACATACTTTTATAGCGTGCAAAGTCACAAAATCACAATTTAAAAATCACATACTTGACGTAAACATACCAACTATTTTAATCTGAATAGGAAATTAAAAGCTCAAAAAATAACCAAATTTGTTAATACTTTTGACTTTTAGGATAATCATCCTATCTTGAATCATCAGTTTGTATTCGCTAATAAAGTTTTTTTTTTTTATATTTTTATTTTGTTTCTTTTAACGTGGTACAAATTTGGAAATGTCAGAGGGGTTCTCAATTTTTGTAGTGTAATAAACTGTAAAATTTGGTACTTTGTTTCTGCCGTCAAAGCACGACTTTTTCACAATTGTTTTTTTGAGAATTTTTATTTTTGTGCTAATTTATTAGTTATATTGAAACATATGCTTTTCTGCAACACCGAAATTTATAAAAACTCCAAATTTCGCAAACATTGAACGTTAGTTTTTAGTCCGTTAGCGCTTCTATAATCTTCGAACGACCTTAGTTCTTGTACCACCTTCACATAGTTTGAGTGTTTTGGTTGCTCGCTCCTTGCTGGGTTGTCATTTAGACTTCTTAGCTTTATTTTGTTGTTTTATATTATACTTTATTGGTTTAATTTGAAATATTTGTCAAAAAATTTCACACTAAAAGAGAGGAATTTTTCACAAATATTACCGCACTAATATATACCGCCAAACTATCTGACTGCTTTCTTTTACTAATATTTGGGCAGAAAGTATCATCCACTCCTTTGTTCATTGTTTATTATATTTGTCTTAACTCGTTATTGAAGATAAATTATATTATGTGTTAAATTTTTTATAAAATTTATCGAGGAGTTATCATAAAATTTTTAGTCAAAAAATACACCTAAAGAAGATAATTTATATTTGACTAAATTTTGGGAGTTATAAGAAAAAGGGTTTCATAACAAAGTTGTTTTATTACTGAATCAGACACACAAGATAATTGTTAGAAGTTAATTGTAAATTATATATAAAAAAAAAGGGAAGAAGTGACTTAATTTTGAAATATTTAAACCAAGATGTCATTATTAGGAAAGAAGAAATTTGTTTCATCTTCCTCCTCATCCTCTTCATCGAAGAATATGTCCTTTGCATCATTTGACGAAAAAAAGGACTACCAAAAAAGATGCCAAGAGAAGAGTAGTAAAAGTGGAAAAAGGTGCCCAAAATCAATGACCTTTTGCCTAGGAAAATAATAGTATCACAAAATACAACATTATGGCTACAAACGAAATATCAGCACTTGGATAGTTTGAAACTTACAAATTGGGTTTAACAATTTTGAATTAGTAAAATAAAATTTATCAGAAAAAAAAACATACACTCCCGCTCAAAAGAATGTCATATTTGGTAAAATTGTGTCAATAGCTCTAAATTCATTGTATTTAACAGTCCATTTTTTTTAATTGGATTTGATTAATTGAGCCAAGATACACACTCATTTAAGTAAACTTGCAAAAAATTTCTGTGAAAGTCTTTAAAGGGGCAATATTGGATGCAAACGGAGAACAGATGATCCTACTCATTTTTAGTTTAATTGAGTAAGAGGTTAATAAGTTCAACTATGCATTGCCTAATTAACCGGTAATTTTTTTGCATGCTTTAACCATCAAGAAATTAAACTTGGCTGTGAAAAAAACTTGCTGTTTTCGTTCAAATTTATTTTACATTTAAGTTCAAGATATTAATATCTGATTTGTTTCTCTCTTATTATCTATTGGCCATAACATAATGGTTTATTATTTTGAATTATTATTGAAATGTACTACGTCTATCACTGGGTTTATCTAGCTATAGTTGTGATATCAAAAGGGAAGGAATTCTCGTATAATGAGTTGTTAATTAACTCCTTTCCACCATCAGGGTATTTACTTGTATATTATGTTATTATTTGGTTATTGTTAATTTTGGTTGTAAATATCGAAGTTATTATGGTTGAATATTCTGTGTAAAGATCACTTTAACTGCTATTCCTTCTTTCTTTCTCATTTTTATTTGCTTAATTAAATATCGCGATTAAGATTAATTAAGTTATCTTTTTTTTTTGATGTATAATATTATATGTACATCAATGTGATTGTTGCTGTGATTTTTAAAGAATATAATATGTAATTTCTTGATATATTAACTGAAATAAAATTGATAATTGATTATTATCGTTAGCCAGATTTGTCTTTTTAGAAAGAATAGGCACACACAGAAACCATAAGCCAAAATTGCCATACAATTTTTATAAATTAAGAACCTGCACATATTTCAGTGATATAAATCAATTATGTAAACATATGAATATATCGCATCTAAAGAGTATTCAAAACTTAAAATCTTCTAAATAAGAGTATATTAAAATGTCAGAAAACACTTATTTTGAAAAACAAAGAGACCTTTTGATTCAAGAAATTGGATTAGGATTGGAATCAGTAACATATAACTTAGATATACTTAATCGTTCTTTGGCGGGTCTGGTTTCCGTTGGTAAAGAATTTGATGATGTTGCTCGACTTTGGTCTCATTTTTACGATGGAGCAGCCGAGCTGAAGAAAAGGAATAACCAAGAGGTAGTTACTGAAAGTCCTCAGAAGGAGAATAATTCAAAGCAGCAGAGATCTTCTGTAAATAAAGAAACTGTCGCTGAAACTGAATCAGGCAAAGATGAAATCGAAAATTGAATGGCACGGCATTGAGTAATTATTCCCCCATTACCATTGTTGGAACAATTCAAAATCTCACGTAGAATAAGATAAAGGTCATGCTTGAATTGTTGCTCACTTAAAGATGCAAATTGATTTAAATGTTTGGCAACATTTGAACTATGCGGTCACATTGTGTGGTGCAAAAAATTCAACAAAAAAAAACAAACGAATTAAGTTTTACAAAACAATTGAAACAAATATAATTAACACATTTAGCAATTGTAATAAGCATACAACTGAAGAACAAGTAAGGATAAAACCCTGTAAAAACTAACAAAATAAAAGCAATCAAGGAAGTTAATACGAAAAGAAAAAAAAAAAAAAAAAGATCTAGGGGAAATTTCATAACATCACCTATGTAAAAAGGTTGCATTCTTAAACATTTGCAGCTTCGAACCGTTGCATGCTCATTTTAACAAGAGTTTACTTTCAATTTACTGTGTATGACCGATTTTAAATTTTTTTATTACAGTAAATTCATTTGTATTGTGGGCAGCGCGCGCATTTCTCACTTCCCGTGTCAGTGTAAAAAATTGTTCATCTAAAATAGTGGGTAACCACATGTTGCAACCCGTAAAATATTGATAAATGTGGATACTAATGTACCAAACCGGTACGAAAAGTAAGTGAACAATAAGTTTATGATAAAAGGGACTTGATATATATTGTGAACTATAACAACTTGAAGAACTAAAGGCTGAAAATAAAATTTATAATCTACTTTCTTATTAGGGACCATCACTGGAAAGATGAGTTTTCAAGTAAGCTCAATAAATTTGGCACAAATTTGTGATATTTAGTCTGATCTTTTTGAAATCCGATGGATGATGTATTTGTCTTGGTCATTTACTAACAACAGCTGAAAGACGACCGTTAATGCCCAATACAACTTATAGAATAGGAAGATTTGGATTAGGCAAGCCACCAGATACTTTTATTGCCCTAGATGATAAATTTACCACTAGAGAGAGGGTTAGAGTTAAGGTGGGGCGCTCTTTACCATCTGATAACCAAACTCGTACAAGCTTGTGCCTAGAAGTTTCAACTCCTGGTTCTTTCCTAATTAACGGACAAAATGTAATGTTAGACAAGGGCAAAATCCATTCTTTAAACATACATGATAACAAAATTAAATTATTTGTCAAAGATTTACCTGGGGCTTTGTTTGAGATAAGATGGTTACCCGTGTATGTTTCTATGTATTGTTCTAGTGATCGAGAAATTTCATTAATGAAGAATCTTAAAATAGTTGACTTCAGAAAAGCACCAGATATTCAACATTGTACTCATTTAATTTTAGATAAAATGCCAGATCCTGCAACTGTGCTTTTGGCTTTATCCAGGCAAATCCAAATATTTGACTCCAAAAAATGGATTGGTATAATTAATCGTCATTTTAATAATGTGAAACAATGGTATTTTCCACGTGAAGATTTACTACCCGAATACGCAGATATTACATATTTACCGAACAAGCTACGCAAGAAATTATTTCATGAGTTAGCATTTTTCACTTTTGATTTAGATTTGTATTCGGAGATATTATCTAATATGGGAGCTAATGTATGGAACTTCAAGATAAATGCGAATGACTTAAATATTGACACAGATATTGAAATAAACTTGGTCAATGATATAAACAAACGGGTAAATGATGTTGCATCTACGTTTTTTTTGGAATCAACTGATAAACAAGTAAACAAAATAATTGAAAATGTGGCACGTTGTTTTGGAACTAATACCGTTGGTCGTAAACAGATTGCCCAATGCTTAATGTATGTTAACAGAGATGGTTTAAAGGGTTAAAAGGGTATAATAAGTATGTATTGTAATATAGGAATATTGATAAGTATATCATATCAAACTAAGATGGTGCAAATGAAAATGTGATTAAGCTCTCTTGTATTTATTCCTTTTTATGCAAATAGTTGTGTAAAGAGTCCACTTTCAATTTTCTTGAAAGTCCAACTCGATAGTAAGGTTTCCGAGCCATTTTTGAATTTATGCTATTTGGAAATGCTGAAGTTAGGGTCCCATTCGGTGTATTTGTTGAGGATGGTTTGTTCCATTTGTTCCCCCTATTTGTTCCTTTTCCTTTTTTTACAATGAAAGTAGTATTATTCGACTGAAAGTCATCTATTATTTTTTCGTGCGCTAGAGTTTGCTTCTGCTGTGGAGTAATGCATACGTTATTTGATGGAGTAGTTTCTTCTGAAATAGTTTTGGAACATAAGTAGTTTTCATTTTTTGGAAGCAAGAGTTTATCTTTTGATTTATATGTATTATCTACAATCAGCCCCTCTTTCATACTATTTCCATTTTGCCCTTTTTCAGATAGCTTCTGTTGAGATAATTGGGTTGTCTGCGAGCGTAAAATTTCCAAATCGGCATCCAGAACTAAAATCACATCCGGTTCTTCTTCACTATCGTCGATAACATCACTACAGAAAGACGAGTTTATGCATTGAAAATCAGCTAATTGGGAATGGTCTAGTGACTCATTGCGAGAAACTTTTGTATTGCTTTCAACGCTTTCTCTTTCATTTTGATTATTGATATTTGGAATTTCATCTTTTGATACCGTTTCCTCATATTTAGATTCGATAGCCTTGACTAACAGTTCTACAGTATTTATCATGTCAGGTGACTTTATCTCATTTCCGGTTACTTGGTTTATAACTGCGATTTGATCAAGGGTTTTAAAATCAACAATTGATGATTTTTCGTGAAAGACTTTTGAATACGATCAATAATTATATACTCTAAATTAATGGTGCTCTGCGTCTGTGAAACTGATATTAATATCAGTCTTTCAATATTGTGTTTGAAGGCTGTATTGCTAATTTCCCAGACGCTATGACAAATTAAAAGCGGGTATATTAATAAATATATCGATGTTAGGAGAAAACCTATAGTTTCAGATGTAATAGTTCCAAGAATCGACCGGGTTAGCAACAATCAATTGTTTTTGTTTATTTATGGTTAGATTAAGAACATTTTTCTTTGTGTGGGTGTGTGTGTGTGTTTTTTTTTTTTTTTTTTTTTTTTTACTAGTTGCACAACCCAGAGGTGGATTTATCGATATTGAGAATTTTTCAAATTTAATTTCTTCATGGTTACCTTGATATCTGCCCATTCGTTCAGTTACCCATACACCCATTCCACTTGGTGCTTTGTTAAATAAATCAGTGAATTTAAGACTTACTAGGATGCATTTCAATTTACTAAAGTCAAGTATCTATGTTGAAATGTCAAAGTCCCGGCCCGTTTGTCTTTCTCTACTGAGTTTTGGTGCCAATATTTTTTTTTTTGCTTTCAACGATTTCGTTAGTAAATCGAAATTGTTTGTTTGGAATGATTGACAGGTTTCCTTGTATGTATCAAAAATTCATTACATAAAAAGCTTATCAAACTAAATTGTTGTTAAACTCAAACATACTAACGAACAAAATCATACCTGTTCATGGGTAGTTGCAAATCAATTAGATATTAATTGCACCATAAGTTATCTTTTTATTTTTCTCGGTTTTACGTATTAGTTAATCAGCGGCCATAAAATTGCAATCTTTCATTTAATATGTTCAAATTATAGACACTAAATAAAAGTTGTCTATGTCAATGCTAGTCATTCTTTTTATTATTCTTTTTCGTCTTATTATTGTCATTATCAATATTATTAATATTATTAGTATGATTATTATTATTATTATTATTATTATTATTATTAATATTTCAATACATTTTCTCAAATCGAATCTACATAATAGTACATTTGCATTTAGACTGTCTTTCTTGAGCACTTGGCTTTGATTGGGAAGCTCTGACAGCAGATTTATCAGTGGACTTGGCCGAATCAGCAGCAACATTGGTATTATTTTTCTTATCTTCATCAACTACTTTTTCTGCATTTACAGTTTGTTTAGAATTCTCAGCATTGTCTTTCTCAGCTTCAGTTACTTGAGGTTCCACGGTTCCTGAATTTACTGCATCTTTCGAAGCAACCTTGGAAGAAACAAATTTGGAAGCAGCTTTCGCAAAAGATTCACCATGAATTGTAGCAAGTTCTAATTCTAGAGTAGAAGCACTTCTAGATCCATCGGTTCCAGCATACATACCAGAACCATAAGCACTACCACCATGAATTTCATCGAGATTCAGTAATTGAGTAAAAGCAGGACCATAACCCAATGGAATATAAATCAAACCATGATGAACAACATAGGACAAGAACAGTCTAATTGTAGTTTCTTGTCCACCATGAGGTGAACCAGTAGAGACAAAAATACCTACTGGCTTACCATATAACGAGCCTTTAGCCCATAAACTTCCAGTGGAATCCCAGAACAGGGACCATTGGGATGGTAAAGTTCCAAATCTAGTTGGAACACCAAATAAAAATGCATCATACTCTATCAATGTATCATTGGTGGCAAGAGGAATAGTTTCCGTATCTTTTGGAGGAGCATGGATTAAGTTCAAAACATCTTCAGATAATGTTTCTGGAACTTGAAAAATATCAACTTTAGAAGCCAATCCTGATTTTTCAACCCCTTCTTTAACTGATTGAGCAAACTTGGTTATGTGACCATAAGTTGAATATTGAATAATAGCAACCTTCATTATTGTAAATTAAGAAAACACGATAATTGATTGATGGGGATCTGTGAGTTTTGTTTTATATATGAATATGAATATAAATATAAATATAAATATATATATATTGTATTGTCTTGTCTTGTGATCTTAAAAAACTCAGTTAATTAAGTTAGTTAAAAAACCTAAGATGGATAAATATAACTATTAGTAGTATTAATAATTAAAAAAAAAAAAAAGTAGTGCTTAAATTTTAGTAATTGTAATCAATTTGGTTAAATGGTAAAAAGCAAACAATTCAAATTTTATATAATTAAGCAATTTTCAAAAAAAAAAAAAGTAAATATTCATCAAAGCACAAGTTAAAGTGCTTATTAGTAAAATTATATAAATTTTATATATAATGAGTAATATTAGCAACAAGTTATTAATCGTTTAACAGTTGCAGGAAAGGCAAAATTTTGAAAGGTTAGATATTAAAACAAATACATTATTTAGGTTTGTATGCCAACTTTCTGAAATTTTCTCTTCATAGTTATCATTCGTAACACTCTTATTTTTTATCATGCTTCTAATCCAAGTAAAACGGCTTTTATTTAATCGAAATTCTATACCGCTCTTTTTAATCTTTTGCGAATTTGATTGAAATGAGTCTACTACATACACTAAATGTAATTAATATTCTGAATATTGGCTTTAATTAGAGTGATGCTTATGGTCTTTCATTTTTTTCTGACCTTTAAACCTTAGAAAACATTTTGATAAGTGTCTTCTGAATTATAAGTAGTATATCTCGAGTTGTAATTGATGAATTATGATTTAGGAGGTGTATTCAAGCAAAAAAATTCGATTTTAAAAAAAAACAAAAAAAAAAAAGAAATGTAAAGAATAAATTGGCTATTATTGTATTACCAAATCTTACAAATTTCGCATTACTACCTAATTAGTAAAGCATTAGTAACAATCAGTATTTGAGCAGCAATGCATGGATTAGTTATTCCGATTTAAATTTCAATTTTTCTATATATTTTAAAATGCAGGCGATTTTTAATTTACTTAATATAAAGTGACAAAGGTAGGCAATCTGTTTTTGATTTTTTTTTAATTTAAACAACCAATTTTAATCAATACCAAACAAATCACAATGGCTCCAAAAGTTGCAATCATTATCTACACTATGTACGGGCACATTACTGCCATGGCCGAAGCTGAAAAGAAAGGTGTAGAAGCTGCTGGTGGTACTGCTGATATCTTCCAAGTCCCAGAAACTTTATCAGAAGATGTTTTAGCTATGATGCATGCTCCAGCTAAGCCAGACTACCCAATTGCTACTAAAGACACCTTAACTGAATACGATGCCTTCTTATTTGGTATTCCAACTAGATTTGGTAACTTCCCAGCTCAATTCAAGGCTTTCTGGGATGCTACTGGTGGTTTATGGGCATCTGGCGCTTTGTACGGTAAGGCAGCTGGTGTTTTCGTTTCCACTGGTACTCCAGGTGGTGGTCAAGAAACTACCATTGTCAATTCTTTATCAGTGTTAGTTCATCATGGTATCACTTTTGTTCCATTAGGTTACGGTGAAGCTTTCCCACATTTGACTAGTTTTGACGAAGTTCACGGTTCTTCTCCATATGGTGCTGGTTGTTATGCTGGTGCTGATGGTTCTAGAAAGCCATCCGAATTAGAATTAAAGATTGCTACAATTCAAGGTACTACTTTCTTTAAAGCTATTAAAAATCTTAAATGAATGAAATAAATGTTTACGAATAGTGTTAATTATTGTAGAAGTGTAATTAAATGAATAAAAAAATTGCACTATTTCAAGGCATCTAATCTTGCTTATGATAGTTCTACAAACTTGTAATTTAGATTAAATAAAATTTTGCATGACACCATCATTCTAAAGACAAATTAATTCAGATAATATCATTAAATTAATGATAATTATTTATGAGATCATATTTGGGAGATTAGTGGTGATGTAAATCAGTTTACAAAAAAAAATGCCTTTTAAAATGAAACGATTTGAAGAATTAAAAATTCTTTTAGTGGGTTGCAGCACCTATGGAGCTCTTCTAATTATTTTGAATGGCTCGTTCACATCATTTCTTTCATAAATAAGTCTATCGTGTAACCTGCTCATACCACCTTGCCAGAACTCGATTTCCAAAGGTACGATTCTCATACCACCCCAGTATTCAGGACAAGGGATATCTTCATCTTTTGTATCTTTAAATTTTTCTTCGTTTTTCTTATATAATTGATCTAATTCCTGTCTATCGTGGATTTGTTGTGATTGTGGGGAGGACCAAGCACCAATTTTAGAGCCCCTAGGCCTAGTTTTAAAATATCTTTCCAGAGTTTCTCTACTAACTTTTTCCATGATCCCCTCTACACGAACTTGTCTTTCCAAATAAGGCCAGAAAAACGTTAACGAAGCATACTTGTTAGATTCATAGTCTTTAGTTTTCTTTGACTGATCCCAATTAGAGTACACAATAAATCCATCAGCGTCTAATTCTTTGAAAAGTACAACTCTCAGAGAAATTCTCCCACTAGGTAATCTAGCAGTTGAAAAAACAGTCGCTTCTGGAATTACCAGATCATCTTTTGGCTTTTGATTTTTAGCATCGTCAAACCAACGATGGAATTGTTCAATTGGGCTTGTAAGAAGATCTTCTGCATTCAAATGTCCCTTCTTGTATTGATACGTTTCTGGAGCGAAAATAATAGGATTTTTAGACATTGATATACGAAATTTGGCTGAAGTAGCAATTAAACGAATTGAATTTTTGAAAATGAGCATAAGTTTATATTTTGGGGAGGCAACTAGATCACTTTATAGAGGAAATTTGCGACTGGTTCCAGAGACGCTCAAATCACCAGATAATTAACCCCGGGATGACTAACATCGCATTTGGCAAAAAGAGATAATATTCAGATTTAAAATACTACAGTTAAAGATATACGTTAAAATTATATTAGCAAGAAAAGTTTAATTTTATTTCGAACTAATTTGAAAAAAATGGTATACAGTTTCCCTTGTTCACTCTACAAAGTTAGAGTTGTCATTGGTATCGTATAATGAGAAATGTATAATTTTTGCGAGATTTTGAGCATATTGCTGCAAAGGAAATAACAAATCAATAACACTTTGAATTTGTAAATGATTAAATCTAATATTTAATGGAGGATTTTATTAATTTTATGTTTTTATCTCTATTCATCGTCTTCACTATCATTAAAACCAAAAGAAAACCCAGCTTGCTTGTCTTGTTCAAGATTTTCCCATACTTTACTTTTGCCCTGTCCATGGCTTTTTCTCTCAATTTTTTCTAGTTCTTTTAATGCTAACTCGAGTTCTTGAGAATATCCATTGTTTGATAATAACTCCATGAATAATTCAAAAATAGGCATATCTGGCAATTCGGCAATTTCTCCACAATCTTCATCTTGTATAGAAGCATCTAAATCATTTATCAAGTCTTTATATTTGATAAGAGTCGTATTTTTAGAAAATTGAATTGCTTTCAAAATTTCTTTGAGTCTAAATCCACTTACTTGATTCTTTTTGTTTTTCAAAAAATTTAGGGCATTTGCGAGCTTTGAAATGGGGACGAAATTTTGGGTTAAGGCAATTCCATCATCTATATTAATCACAGAATGCCACCAACCAGAAGGAACGTACATACATTCTCCAGGGAAAGTTACTGCCACTTGACACTCTGCAACTTTGAGACAATCATTGAAAAACCCCAGAATTACCCATTCGGCTAACCCTACTGGTGAAGTCACTTCACTTTCTTCTTCATCAGTACTGACTCCTGGCGGTACAATATTTGGTGGGAACATAATCCATAACTTACGACCCACGAGAGCAGTATTCCAAGCACTAGTATAGTTTGGATCCTTATGAAATGTTGAACCCGATCTTTTGGGACCTATAATCAACCATGCATAATCAGGGCGACAATCACCGAAAAGGGTGAATAAATCTTGTTGAAAAATAGATGGTGCTTCGTATTCTTTACGAAGTTGTTTCATTGCAGGGCTGGAACAATCAAACAAATATAAAGGACTTTCATCTTTGTTGGATTTCATATAATCAGCGTAAAGTTGTAAAGGCCATTGCATTGATTCTTGCCTAAATTTGACATCGGGGAATCTTTTCAAGAGGGAATCCAAATCCCATTTTGTCCATCTTGATGGATCATTATTGGTTAAGATAAATGGTTTATTATGCCAATTAGTATTGAAATCTTGTAAACTTAAACATGATTCAGGAATACGAGGAATTCTTCCATGAGGAAGATCAATAAGTGGTGAATTAGGTTGCACATTAGTTGAATAGTGATTATATTTTGCTTCTTCTTCAAGAATATTATGAAATACTGTTTCGTAATCAATCTGGGAGCATTGGAAAGGTCTGTATAAGACATCTGAGCATAAAGCATTTTCCGGAATTTGGAAAAGGCTATTTTCCATTGGTTCTTTAATGCCTAAAACGGTACTTCTCCATGATCCATACCATGGTAAACTATCATCTTTTTTATTCAAATATATTTTTTTCCAAACTTCGTCATCAAATAAGTATGCGTACATGAATTTTGAAGTATGGGATAAGTTTAAAAGGGACTTTGCATCGGTCAAGTAAGAAAGAAGGTCCATTATTAATTCGTCAGGGAAGGATGCAAATACCCCCATCAGATTAAGTCGTATTGAAGGATCTGCAGATGAAATGAGCTGGTTCCCCCCTGGTTTAACATTGAGGTAGTGTCTAGGAGTAACTGTCGGTACTGATATGGCTCTAGACAGATCTATAATGAAGGGCAGCATTATGGGAATGATTGCAAAAAAAGCAAAAATAAAAAAAAATAAAATGAAAATAGGCTAAGAATTGAGTTGAAACAAGAAATTGCAGAAAGCGAAAAAAATCAGGTCAGAAGTGCGAAATATTAATAATAATGAAAGTTTTAAAAGGCATAGAAAAGTATACTTAAATAATTGAGATTCAACTTTGTCATTAACGACTAAAATTAAAGGGAAATTAATAGAAAATGACTGAAAAGTTAATAAAAAAATTAATGAAAAAAAAAAATACATATATATATCTAATATTTTCAATAAGTAAATTATCGAATAGTAGTAGGTAAAAGCTTTTTCAAAATATTATATTTCAACCAACTACAAAAATATCATGACATTCTATATTGTTGCTATTTACAATTATTAATCTTCTTCCAAATACGTCTTCTTTGTTCTCTTCTTAAGTTGTATCTTTTGATGCTCAAGAGTCTTTTCTCTTTGTGGGATCCATTGACCCTGTTTCAATCTATACTCATCAAATGTAGTGTACTTTCCTGGATAAAGAATCTTGGAATCAATCTCATCAATTTGTGGGAGTTGATCCTTTTCTTCCCCCTTCATAAGACTTCTCTTACCCTTTAAAAACTGCTTGATTTCCATGAAGCAGTTCATACACATAAAATGGGTACGTTTAACATGTCCACATGCTGGGCATCTGACGATATTGTCCATATGTTTAACCTGTTTCTTACCAGCTGAAAGGTAGTTAATACGAGTTCTTCTATAAGATGGTCTCTTCTTTGGTACCGCTTTCCAGAGTCCAATATCGATAGCTGGGAGTTGGCTTGCAATTTCGCCCAATTTCTCACGAATTAACTGTTCGAGTCTCTCACTAATAGGTATAGATATAGGTACAATGTTTACACGAGGAAACAACCCGACGGCTCCTCCTAAGATGGAGGGGAACCCCACTGACCTGGATAATGAAGCCATGATGAAAATTTTAAGAAAAAACCGCTTGGAAAAATTAAAGTGATCTGCAGGAATATTTTAATTTGTGGATTACGATATTATGAACAAGGGATAAATGATTGAGCAGTGAGAAGATTTTAAGAATAGAATCAAATCTCTAACTATCATTGTGGTACTAGTTGTTTGTCAGAATAATAATTGGAACGAGGATTTAGTTTTAGTTTCACTTATAAATAAATACATATATAAATATATACATAGATATGACAATTTTCGAACATCTTTGAATACTTAAACCTGGGTCGTATTCGTGAACAGTGGGTGTGCATCTGCACAAATACTTTGTGGGACAATTTGGTTGTGATAAATTCGATCCTTTTTTCGTTTAAAATTTGTCATTAATCGTTTATTCTCTAACAACCTTTTATTTTCATTTGATACCATAAATATTGGCCCAATATAGTTTTCATTTGGTCACAATTACTTTGTTCTGCCTGTGTTTTCTTATTTTCTTTTCTGTTTAACTGCTAACTTATTTACCAATAATTGTAATCCCTCTTGCCATCTTTTCGCACTCCCGCATTCCAATATCTCATTCTTCGTCTACTGGTATTGTTTATTGTTTTTGTCGTCCTGTTTAAATCCAGAATGTCACACAAACACGTTTCAAAAACAAAAAAATCAATTTCAATTTCAAAAATTATTCACAAATTCAGCTCGAGACCCTGAGTTTATACGATTGTTTATTAAGATGTCATTTGAAGAAACAGTGAAACAACCCCAAAAGTATGTTGGTTTTGATACCATCACTACACAGATTGAAAACAGGTTAGTTAAAAGAGGATTTCAATTTAACTTGATGGTTGTTGGGAAATCTGGATTAGGGAAATCCACTTTAGTAAATACCTTATTTCTGTCTAGTCTTGTACGCTCTAATGGTAGAGTATCAGCAGCAGAGCCAATTGAAAAGACTACTGAAATTCAAGTGTCTCATCATGTCTTGGTAGAAAACAATGTTCGTTTAAATATTAATGTAATTGATACACCAGGGTTTGGAGATCAAATAAATAACGAAAAATGTTGGGAACCATTAGTTAAGTATATCAAAGAACAGCACCTGCAATATTTAAGGAAGGAGTTGACAGCTCAAAGAGAGAAACATATACCAGATACCAGAGTTCATTGTATTTTGTATTTCCTTTCTCCTCACCAAAAGGAATTAGGAGAATTGGATTCAATTGCTTTGAAAAAATTAGGAGAAATTGCTAATGTTGTGCCAATTATTGCTAAATCTGATGCATTAACTATGGATGAAAGAAATGAATTAAAAAAGATTTTACAAAACTCTTTTATCAAAAATAATTTTAATATCTATCCTTATGATAGTGAAGATTTATATGATGATGAACGTCAATTGAATGAAGATATTAAACTGCTTATTCCATTTGCTGTTGTTGGTCTGGAAAAGGAAATATTGATCAATGGTGAACATGTTAGAGGTAGAAAAACCAGATGGGGTGCTATTAATGTAGAAGATGTGGCACAATGTGAGTTTGTTTTCTTGAGAGATTTTTTGACTAGGACTCATTTACAAGATTTAATTGAAACTACTAGTTTGGTTCATTATGAAAGTTTCAGACTGAAACAATTGATCGCTTTAAAAGAAAATGCTACTAAGCCCGTTGCTGCCTCTAATTCTAATCATGGATTTGAAACTGAAAAATCAGTAAATGGTATTGCTCAAAAAGCATAAATTTGGTTGGTTATGGTAGTAGTGATTAAATATTAAAAATTAAATATATGTGTTATACGGAATTATTAAATCATAAGCTTAATTATCAATAAAATATCGCGATTCAAATCAAAATCAAAATAAACAAAGAAAAAGTGTTCGAATCTTTATGTTGTTAAAATGTGGATTTAAAGTGTATATATACTTAATTACACTTTAAAATAGTATGTATAAAATAATTTGGTCTGAAAAAAAAAAAAATTGCTGTTACTTTTCGTTTAACGATTTTGCTATTGTTCACCCATTCGATATATATTTTTTAATGTCGATCATAATTAAAGACCCTCTTTTCTCCGCACACACCCCTCACTCAAATGTAAACAGATCGATTGTCAAAATGTTAGTTATCAAGTATTGTCCCTATTGATACAGTTATAGTTTTGCAGTTTTCAAAAGTTTATTATAACAATGCATTACATTGAACTGGTTGTCAATTAGTTTTTTAAGTTAAAGTAGCAATTTTATCTGTCAGTTGGCTTAAATATAATCATATATATATATAATAAAAAAACAATATTATCATCTCACGATCCTTTTGCTTATCAAAATTGTTTCCGATTTTCTCCCCATTAAATTCACTTGCATTTAATAATATTATTAAAAAAAGCAAATTAGTAACAAATAAATAAATAATTAATAAATCGTAAATGGTAAATCAACAAACTAATTTGATTTTATTTGTTAGAATCACAAAATTAACCCCTTGTTGAATTTATTTCTAATTAAAAGAGTTTCATTTTTTGAAATTGAATCACTAATTTAGAATTAAAATGACCTCGGCTTACATTACTTTATTAACTAATGAAAGATACCTTCCTGGGGTTCTTAATTTAGGTAAACTGATCAAGAAATACGATACTAAGCATCCTTTGGCTATTTTGGTAGATACTAAAAGTATTAGTGAGGAACTGTTACATTTTATCAGCCAAGTATTTGATGATGTGATCGATGTCAAAGATCAATTGCTTTATTCTTCTGTGGATAAAGTTAAAGAGTTACTTGGTAGACCAGAGTTGGCAGTAACTTTGACCAAAATTGTATTATGGGATTTATCTCAATATGAGACATTGATTTATCTTGATGCTGATACTTTACCAATTGCATCATTAGATAATTTATTTGTAGACTTTGCACCAGCACATAATGAAGTTGTTGCATCTCCTGACGCGGGATGGCCTGATATTTTCAATAGTGGAGTAATGATTTTAAAACCACTGAGCGACACATTCAAAGAGTTAAGTGAATTTGTAGAAAAGACTGAGTCTTTTGATGGAGCTGACCAAGGTGTTCTAAATGAATTTTTCAATATAGGCAAATCTGCTTTTTGGAAAAGATTACCGTTTATTTACAATGTTACCCCTAATTCTCTCTATCAATACTCACCTGCTTATACACGTTTTGCAAAAGATATTAAGTTGGTTCATTATATTGGGGATCTTAAACCTTGGTACAAGACATCATTTGAGTTTGCATCTCTGGATGTACACAGATTGTGGTGGGAGAGTTTCCAATCTCATTATCCACAGGATTTGGCTGCCAAAATTTTGAATAAAAAAGGTGAGGCCTACAACTTAACTTTTGATAAATTGACTAATGTTTGGGAATCAAACGAAACTGATATTCCGATTTTAAGCAAAGATGTTGACGATATTAAGATTGAAAGTTTACCACCAGTTTTCCCTTGGGAAGAACGTGAGTATAGAGAACCAACAAGAGTGTTTACTGAAGAATCAGAAATTCCAAGTCAATTTAGTAATTTGAATATTTGAAATATTTGGGACGTGTTATTTATTATTGAATGTAAAACGATATTATTATTAAATATCAATAAAAATAATAATAATAATTATTATTATAATAATAATAATAATAATTGATAATGAGAAGAAAATGAATAATAATTAGTGTATGATGAATAATAATAATTATAATATTAATGATGATGATAGTAATAATATTATTATTCTTCATAATAATATTTATATTATATACTTTTTTTTATGACTGATTGTATATTACTTATGATGTATTGTGAAATCGTGGACTTGTATCGTGAATGGTTTGTTTTCATTATATCAACATTAATAAATTATGTGATTATGCAAGTTCGATTTGTTGGTATTATAGCTTAGTGATCTATAAGATTTAATTGGCCTAGTAGTGTTCGGTTATCATGTATGTGACTATTTATATTTAATTTTACATAATTCTGGATTTACACGTTGCATAAAATATTTGACTATATTTCGAGAATATTTTTTAGTGTATCGCTTATGTTAGTTTATGTCTGTTAGACATCTAACCTTGCATTCACCGACCAACACCAAAAAATTAAACAACCTGAATTCCCCACTAATACTTCATTTTGTAAGTGCGCTAACCATCATACTTGAAATGCCCCTAAAAATATCAATTCTTTGTGAACTAAGTACACTACATTCCATTGAAATAAACGGTGGATATAGTAAAGGACCATATCATGCATAGACGGTGAGGCTATGAGTGCAAAAAATAGCCTCAGTGATGATAAACTAAAGGTTCTACAGTGATATGAAACGCAGTATTTTCTACCATTGGTTGAGAATTCGTAATTTTAGCTAAATAGCGGATCAAATGAATATTTCTAATTCGAATTTATTTGAAAGATGTTACACCCTTAATAACTGGATATATCTAATTTATTTTTTTTTTTTATAAAAAGCATCTACTTTTATTAATATCAACTAGTTTTAGATTGGACTTGAAAAAAATTCTTGAAAGAATAAATCAAAGAACTATCCAGTAGATTTATGCAAAGTTTATTGTTTTAATTTAACTGATTCTCTAGTTTTTTTTTTATTAAAGAAAACTGTATACTAAATAGTA
Source organism: Kurtzmaniella cleridarum (assembly GCA_030573815.1). Classification (NCBI taxonomy): domain Eukaryota; kingdom Fungi; phylum Ascomycota; class Pichiomycetes; order Serinales; family Debaryomycetaceae; genus Kurtzmaniella; species Kurtzmaniella cleridarum. The sequence goes on along the minus strand of JAJMDQ010000003.1, from coordinate 36,352 downwards.
GTTTTAAAGATACTATTAGTTCCAATACAATCCTAGTACGATATATTATTATCATTGATATTATTTTATCTTGAAATGTTGAGCAATTCATAGAAGTATTTTACCAGTGTCTTTACCGAGCTAAATTATGATTTAATGCATAAATAATAGCTCAAGTAAATCTTATTGTTGTTTGATGTAGAACAATACGAATTAGCTAATGTTGAATAAGCTTAATATACTGAAATTTGGCGTATTTCATTGCTACTATTTTATATCTTGAGCTTTACATAATATTTCTTCGAGCAATATTTTTATCACTTATATTATTTTTTTTTTTTCTAATTTGATAATTCCTTTCACAACTATTGAAAACAAGTTAAAAAAAAATGACAGTGAACCTCCATTGTTTAGCAGATGTTTGCTTGATTCCTGTAAGTGTGGATGATTCTTGAGTCGAAGACTATCATTATACTAACTTCAAACAGATCGGAACTGGTCTGGCTTCAGTTCTGGATGAAATCACTGCTATCACCCAGTTGGCACGCTCCTCAAAACTTGAAACTACTTTACATAGTGCAGGAACTACCATTGCTGGTCCTTGGAATGAAGTAATGCAATTAATAGGAGAAATGCATGAATTGGTCCATAAAAGAGGAGTATTGAGAGTTCAATCAGACATTAGAGTTGGAACACGTATTGATAAGAAACAATTGCCTCAAGATAAAGTAAATGTAGTTGAACAAAAATTAGCTAAATCAACATAGTTCATAGCAACAACTTAAAATAAACATATCTCCGAGTACAACCATATGTATTAGTTAAAAAATCGTTTACACGAATAATTGAAATGCAAAGTGAGTGCTGAAACTATTTCTCGAATCACTAAACTGCTTGGCTTTGCTAATCAATAACGTATTACCAAATGGGGACTCGTTTCGGTTATAGTAAGCAAAGATTTGGGCTACATACATATGCCATTACTATTTATATACAATTTTCAAATATTTTCTAGAACTTGTGTTGTGGCATGAATTTAATAGAAAGGGTCTTCTCTGTCATAAGTATCTTTAAGTAGGGCTTCTCTAAATGTGTTGTAAGTATTGTTTACAATCTGTTAAAGTATTTAGTATTATGAAGCTGTGTCAATGTATTCAAAATAACGTTGTTTATTTTTTCACTATAATATTTTTTGAAAAATAGTTAAACTAATATCAAGCAATGTAGCATAAAGCTCTTTTTTTTCTAGATCGTTTAAAAAGGTCCCTAATATTTTTATTATTTTGTAAATATTTCTAAAGATTATGTAAATTGCAGCTTATTCTCAAATAATTCTCGTTAATCTCCCTGAACCTACACCACATAAAAAAAATAATTTACAAAAATTGGAATTTATATATGCACAAATATTTGTGTGTGGTATCTACATTAAATACAATCGTGATGCAGATAGGTGGAGAAATTATTTAATTTCAAATGCATCTTTATAAGTCATACACATTAATAATATAAAAAATAATATCATTAAGTTTGTTGTTTCCTTTGTCCTTGGCATAAGAGAAGTTTACAATTTTGCATTAGATATAAATAGTATGTTCCACATATTAAATAATGCAGCTCAAGTTTAATCTAAAAATAAGTGACTTAAAAACTACTAAATATACGTTTCTTTCATAAGTTGAATTGACGAGGTTCTAATTTAGCCTCAATAGGCATTATTTTTTGTTTCTCTTTGTATTAAACATGTATATTTTTTGTCTATTTAACGTTGTACAATAAGTTAGGTTCACGTCAATTAATATTCCGATATGGCTTTTCTTATTTTTTTTTTTAGTAATAATGACTAAACCTTGAGTATTTCTTAGTGACATTTTATATTTTCTTCAACTTTAAAATGTTTGATAAACAACAAAAAGAAACAATATATACGCTGCGCAGATTTAACAAATCTTTCAATGGTAATTACCGAAGTGTTTATGAAAACCCTAAACAAAGTAGATTCACATAGATTATTCAAAAATAGTGATAAATAAAAGGAGGAACGTACTCAATAGTTTGACACTATAATGCTTGCCAAATGTGTATTACAGATTTTCTTCCTAGATGTTTGCTGTTCAATTTTTTCTAAAGTAATAATATACATCCCCCATATCTTCAACGGTTTAATGAAACTTTAATAATAATTATTCATTTGATTACTTTGATTAAGCTTGTAATTTTCCATTGGTTCCAGTGAAGATCTCAGACTATGATAGTCATCGTTAAATCCATACTGTACATTTTGATCAAACACCAGGTTTGACAGCTTATAGGGGTTAAGTGATGGTGTCTTTGTTCCACTAGGTTCTGCTTTGGCTTTATGTGTGCTACCACCTGATCTATTTTCACTGGTTTCGCGGGGCTCATTGCCACTTGGTGGAGCTTGAGATTGAGATTTTGGAGTTTTAGAACTTTCATCTATATGTGAAACACTTTTCTTTGAGTCTTCTCTAGATAAAAGCAGATTCACATATGGTTGCAGATTCTTGAAATCTTGCTCTGTTGCCTTCTCAGTAATTTTGTATTCCTTTTCACATTCTTGAACAGTTACTTCATTAACTGCAAAATCCAAAGGATTTTTCAAAAATAATTCTCTGATTGCTTCACGACAATCTTTAGCAGTAAAGTCCTTTCCTGTTGCCTTATTAAGTTCACTAGCTAAAAACTTCCATTTTTCAATTTCCGCTACATCTAGTTTTTGTCTTAAAATCTCTTTGTCCTCAGCACCCCACAGCAGAGAATTGTTATTACCTTGCTGACCCACTATAACTTGGTATCTGTTTCTAGCGGCCAAATACAGCCCGACTTTAGAAAGTTCCGCAATTTCAACCCAAGACTTGCCCTTTCTTTTCAAGGCAACAATCAAGTCATCTTGCTCCTTGGTAAACTTGGATCTTCTCTTAGCACGCTTTTGGTTAATATTATAAGAAATATCTGGTCTTACTTCTGCTTTCAGAAGAGGTGGGTGCGGTAATAATTGGCGAAGACGTTCTATGAAACCAGGATACAATACATTTTGTTCTGTTTGATTGCCTTGCAGAAAAGGAACCTGACCCTGAATGCTTTGTTGGTGATGGCTACCTATTACTGTAGCACCATTAGATGGTGTTGTGGAAGTTGCAGCAGCGGTATTTGCCACTAAGCCTGGTCTGACGTCCTTAAATTGCTGGTTATATTGAAAATTTGGGGGGATTAATAAATAATTATTAACTGGATAAGCTTCATAGTATGGTTGTTGTATAGGTTGTTGTTGCATAATAACTGGCAGACCATAAAATCTAGGTTCAAAATGAGCAGTATTATGGTGTAATTGTTGAGCTTGTCCAAAGTTTAATTGAGCTTGTGCAATTTGCTGCTGTGGTGGTTGATGATGTTGTTGTTGCAAATTGCGTTGCTGTTGATGATGAATGTGAGGTTGGCCTGAAGTCTGAGCTTGATTTTGAGTTGGTACATGTTGTAAAGAATGTTGTTGTTGATATTGTTGTTGCCCATCTTCTCCAGCAGATGGGTAATTCATATAGGTATTTCCGTAGTAACCTTTCATTAACGGAACACCTACGGAAAGTTGATCTGACTTATTATCGTTATAAAGAACGTTATTCATTGCATGGAGCAATGTCCCTTCAAAATTATTTTAATAACTGTAAATTGTTTTAGATAAGCAAAAGGTTACATATTTATGGAGTTTAAATTTTGATTGTTCATAGACAATAGAATATTAATTTTTTTAAATACTTTTTAATATACGGGCATCGTAAATCAGTTTACGATCGCCCAACTGTATGCACGCATATGTGTCTTCCTACATCCAAAAGTTGGATTCAAGGGGTTTTTAGGGTTATAATTCTAGTCTTCTCAATTGTGGGAATATACATATTTTTTTTTTATTCTTTTTTTCGTTTGCTATTTTTTTTTTTTTTAATGATCAACTCATGTTCTTACTTTAATAGGTCATATGTAAGAATACCTCACAAACCTAAAGATGAAAATAATATTTATCTTTCTGGTATAATCTAATAAACTTACTTACAATGATTAAACTAGTAGTAGTTAATTTTAAATTAGGTATGAAAAAGTTTTAAAGTATGCATGTTCCTACAGAGAAGCAGAGGTATATCAAATTTCGTAATGAGTATTTGCTTGTGAGAATCACACAATTGAGGCGGGAATTTTGCTTGGTATATATATATATATATTTTTTTGGGATGATTTGTGCTAACACAAGTGTGGTCTAGAGTAAAAAATTCAATGCGCATGTACATAAAAAGGGTTTTTTTTTCTGTTTTTTAGTTATTCATTTGGTACATGATATATTTCCTGCTTTATTGTTTCAATCCGGCAGATGTATTAAACATACTTTATTTAGTATATGAAATCTAATTATCTTAATTACTCACAAGTAACAACCACTTTGGTGTTTTGTTTCTTATTAAATATTAATCATTTACTCTTTGTAAAAGAATGTATTAATAGAATCATTAAAGAAGAATGGTTATGGCGAAGCGACGGTTTATAGACGGTTTTTACGATATCGATTTCGCTTAACTAAATATACTCAAGTTTACGTTTTCAACGCTCGTTTTTCATTTTCTTGAAATTGTGATATTTTGTGCACAATTTAAATTAAGGTTTCAATCGTCGGGGTAGGTGAATTAAACCGTGATTAATTTTTTTTTGTTAATGTACAATTGCACAAATTAATCAAAATCACTATTAAGTAATTGGAAAAAACAATGAGATATTGCACCACTATAATGCTATCCAATGCCATCTTTGGACGTCCAGATGAGGAAATATTTCTACCTTTGATTAAAATTCATGTACATTTTTTTAAGTTAAGATTTCTAGTAATACGTGGATCTTGGCTAATACAATAAATGGCAATCTCCATAACTATAATACTTAATTACTTGTTCATTTACTACTACTACTACTACTACTACTACTACTACTACTACTATATATATAAAAAAAAAAACATTTTTATAAATAATAGCTTCCTTTTGTTATATTAGAATGTAGTGATTTGAAGTGCATCAGAAATACCGGATTTATACTCCAAGCCTGATATTGTACCATTTTCACTTGTAGACATATCCTGATTAGGATGACATTTCAATTATTAGCCTGCATGTATATTCACATTTAATTTTTATTTTTTTTTTATTAATTTTAATATAACATTCATGTGCAATACCAAAGTGTTCGGCTGCATATTCGAGCGGATTATATTAATGAAAATTCCTGATTGAAACAAACGTCTAATCCCGTCATTTTCTTTGAATAGCATGAGTAGGCACTCGAATTCAGGAAGTGTGTATATAGCTACAGTAACTTACGTCGCATAGTCAATAAAAGTAACCTATAGTACAATTTAAATATGAGAATTCTTCAATCGTCAATGGAATCTATGTGATATGTTATAATAAGCTTATGTCTGAATGTAAGACAAATGTAATTCACGTTTTTCCCGTCAAATCAGTAAACGTTAATACCTTATAGTTCTTCATTATGATGTATATATGATGTTGAATATTTATTACTTTGTTTGATGTATTATTAAATTGTATTATGAATAGATATATTATCATTAACTATTAAATTTAAACAACTCTGTAGAAAGATTCGTTTTTACTTTATTAAAAAATAAAAAGCATATATGTATATATAATCCAGAATTATATGAGTAATATTTTGGTGAATGAGTCCTGAATGTACTACGAAACGGGCATTAATCCAACTCGACTTTTTACCTTTCGTTAACTATAATCTTCGCTTGTTTTGAACTACTTACATAATATTATTTTATTTTTTATTGTACATTATCGAGTTTTTTGAAGTCTATTTTTAAGATAATTTGTTTTGATTGGGTTGCTTAAGCTATAGTGATCTTATTTTTTCCTGAAATTTATGTTGTCTATTTTTATTTTATTAGAACCCCTTATTTTCATTTTTATTTTTAGTAAGCCCCCTTTTTATAATAATCTATTTTTTGCAAATTTCTGCATGGTGATTCCCCATTTCTTTAATTTCCTTGTACAATAAATGTTGCTTGACATTATTATTTCATTAAGTTTTATTTTTTGGCATAACAATCCTTGGTTTCGCCCTTAGCTACAGCCTTTTAAGATTTTCTTTGTGGAAATGCATAAGGTTTAACTCCAGTATAGTTTGGAATAATAACTGCATACTTTGAAAGCCATTCATATTGTTAATGTCGTTGAATTCTACATAATGGGTTAGAAAATATTACCAAATAATTACACAAATCTTGAAGAATTAATCTATTTGTGAATAATACCTTGTGAAAATGCGGTTTATGAGCTAAAATAGACACTTGTATCCCGCTTAAACGTATCAACTTCCATCGTATGATATGTTAGATTTATCATAATTAGACGCCTCATTCAGATATGTGTTTCACGCATAGTTCAAGCTTTTAAAGATTGAAACAATTATATGTAGAATTTGCACTTTCAAATTGAAATAAAGTTTATTCAAGCATCAAGAATTTTGACGATATGATGAGTTATAATACTTTCTTCGCGTTAAAACTACAAACCCCCCACCCCTTTTCATTTGTTTATATTAGAGAATGTAGTATTGAAATGATTGAAGTCAATTATTCATAGCCAACTTAAACAGTAAAGAATACATACAATTGAATATTACTTCAACAAATTTTATTTAATCTTACATATATATATATATAAGAATATATATATATATATGTTTGTATATATACCTATTTAAATTTCTGCAACCCAAGAATAGTAATGGATGCGTAATTCGCTTATGCTTTGAAAACTTCGGCTAAGAAAGCTTCTTCTTCAGCGGTATGCATAGCCTTAGAACCAGCAGCAACAGAAGCAGATGGATCACGACCAGCATATCTTATAGTCTTATTATTGTGAGACTTAGTTTCAGCAAGAGTAGTAGCCAATCTTGGGGTAACATATGAGTAAGCACCCATGTTCAATGGCTCTTCTTGACACCAAACCAAGTCTTCAACATTAGTGTAAGAATCGAAAAGTTCACGTAATTGAGCATATGGGAATGGATGTAATTGTTCAATTTTAACAAAAGCAGTAGTCTTGTCTCCAAGAGTAGCACGCTTCTTGTGTAAAGCGGTGTAAACTTGACCTGAACAAAGAACAAGTCTCTTAATTTCATCCCTGGAGCCAATACTCTTGTTTAATTCGACATCATCAATAATCCATTGGAATCCAGATTCACCAGTAAATTCACTTAAGTTTGATCTAGCTAATGGATGACGTAACAAAGACTTGGAGAAGAAAAGACATAATGGCTTTCTAAATTGTCTATGCATTTGACGACGTAAGATGTGGAACAAGTTAGCTGGGGTAGTTGGATAAGCAATTTGCATGTTACAGTCTTGATGTTGACGTTCTAATTTTTCAGGGGTTGGGAAGTAACGTTGATCTTCATTACATAATTGTAAGTATCTTTCTAATCTACCAGAAGAATGTTCTGGACCTTGACCATCGTACCCATGAGGTAAAGACACAACCAAACCGGAACGTTGCTTCCATTTAGATTCAGCACCAGAAAGGAATTGATCGATGATAACTTGAGCAGTGTTAGCAAAATCACCAAATTGAGCTTCCCATTGAACAAAAGCATCTGGAGAAGTCAAGGAGAAACCATATTCGAAACCCATAACACCGTATTCTGATAATGATGAGTTAGAAATGGTGAATGGAGCTTGATCTTCAGATAAATGTTGTAATGGAGTGTAAGTGTCTTCAGACTTTTGGTCATGTAAAACAGCATGACGCTGAGAGAAAGTACCTCTTTCAACATCTTGACCTGAAACTCTAACAACATAACCTTCCAAAGCTAAGGAACCAAAGGCTAAAGCTTCACCAGTAGCCCAATCAATACCTTCACCTGTTTCAACAGACTTCTTTCTAGTGTTCAAGATACGTTTCAAGTTTCTATGAACTTCAAAACCTTCTGGGGCTTCAGAAATAGTTTTACCGATTTTCTTTAAAACTTCAGCATCAACAGCAGTTGGTAAGTGAGGCAAAACTTCGGTGGCTAATTCCTTTGGACTCTTGAAGCCTTCCCATGGGGTAGATAACCATTCTCTTGAAGTTGGTTGGTACTCTTTAGATTTAGAGAAGGATTCTTCTAAAGTGTTCCAAACCCATTTCTTGTGTTCTTCGATATCTTCCTTTGTGAAAGTGCCCTCGTCGACTAATTGCTTAGTGTAGTGATCAATAACACACTTCTTTTTGGCGATTTCTTGATACATTAATGGTTGGGTAAAAGATGGTTGATCAGTTTCGTTATGACCATGCTTTCTGTAACCAACAACATCAATGATAACATCAGTGTGGAAAGTTGCTCTCCATTCAGCAGCCAAGTTGAAAATGAAAATACAGGCTTCAACTTCATCAGCATTGACATGGAAAATTGGAGCATTAATAGCTTTGGCAATATCGGAAGGATATAAAGTAGATCTGGAAAATCTTGGATCAGTGGTAAAACCGATTTGATTGTTAATAATGATATGAACAGTACCACCAGTCTTGTAGCCTGGTAAGTTAGAGAAACCCATAGTTTCATAAACAACACCTTGACCGGCAAAAGCGGCATCACCGTGGAGTAAAATACCCATAGCTTTCTTGAATTCACTATCATTTTTATATTGAGCAATAGCTCTAGTCTTACCTAAAACAACAGGATCAGAAGCTTCCAAATGAGATGGGTTAGCGACAATAGACAAGTTGACATGCTTACCTGAAGTAGTTGGTCTAGCGTAATTCATACCTAAATGGTACTTAACATCACCAGAACCTTCATCAAATTCTTTAGAGCCGGTAAATTCAGAAAAGATGGATTCATTAGGTTTACGAACAACATTGGATAACATATTTAATCTACCTCTGTGGGGCATACCAATAACAATGTCTTCAACACCATATTCAACCGAAGTGTCGATTAAAGCCTTAAGACCTGGAACGACACCTTCAGCACCTTCCAAACCAAATCTTTTATCATTAGGAAATTTAGTAGAAAGGAAAGATTCAAAAGAGGTAGACCAAATCAAACGATCTAAGATTTGTCTTTTTTGATCAGGAGAATATTTATAAGGTGTTGGAATTTCAATTCTTTCTCTTAACCAATCACATTGAGACTTTGATGGAATATGAATGTATTCAACACCGTAATGGTTACAATACAAACGTTCACAGTTATCAATGATTTCACGTAAAGTTAAAGATTTCTTCCCAGCTTCAGCAAATCTTGGTAAAATACCTGGACCTAAAGTAATTTGTTTATCTAAATCAGCTTCCGTAAATCCGTAATGTTCTAAAGTTAATTCACTTGGAATCTTAGACTTATCACCAAAAGAAATATGAAGTGGATCAATTTTAGCCTTTTGATGACCTCTGACTTGATAAGCACGAACCAAAAGTTGAACTTTTAAATGAGTAACAACATCTTCAGAATGTGGATTGGCCCCTGGAACAAACCCTGCGGCACCATCAGCTGGTGATGGGACAATGGTTGGAGGAGCAGTAAAAGCTTGAGAGATGGGAACATTATTAGATTCAACATTCTTAAAATAAGCATCCCATGATACATGAACCAGACTTGGATCGTTTCTCCAAGCTGCATACATTTCATCAATATAATTGGCATTGTTGGTTTGAAGGAAAGCATCGGTAGCTAACAAACGACGGGTAAAATGAGTATTTACACGTGTATTAAACCCTACACGAGGGCGTGAAAGAGCTTTTACGGCTCTAAGCATTTTGTATTATCAATTATAATAAAGATGTTACCACAGATTGAGGTTAACAAATTTTATTGGCAACTAAAAAACAAAACAGCGAATCAATCGTCTTTATAAAAAAAAGAATGCAAGAATCAAAATTTAAAAGTGTCACAAAACTCCGATATAGCCGGGGTTGTTACCAAATGTACGCAAAATTAGGTAAAGTACCAGAAGGTATTTCGCTCTAAGTACGGCGAAAAAAAATACCTACCCCAAAAAAAAAACCCCCAAGGGGGGTTAGATGTTAACAAGGTTTATGAAATTTAAATTTGAGATCAATGTTATCTAAATTCAAAAGAGTAGAAATTGAATATTTTCGAATCTAGTAGGTACGTACATATTGAGTATTACCAATTGTATTAAGTATATATGTGGCTGATTACTTCATAATTCTTTTCAATGTTCAAGGGAGTCATTATAAAGCATTTAACCAATCAGAAAATAATCAATATTGCTCCCGACATAAACTCCGACAAATCCCGGGACTCTACATCCTAACACCACGCTAAGCAACTTCGGAGTGATGCTTTGGTTTTGCTTTATTTTTTATTTTTTTTTCACCCGTTTTTAATTGCCCTTAACTATCACATTAATCTACTCTACAAGCGTTACATTTAATGTTGCGGTGTCAATCCAAATTTAAATATTAGTGGGTACTGCTAATAATTACTCGAATTTTAAAAGACTTTTTATATTTACATAGAATTAAGCTCTTCTTCTTTTTCCCGAGCAATAGTAAATCTTCAACTGTGGAGTACAAAACATATCAAGAATGCATTACAAAACCTACCAATGAAACAAAATAGCTACTAGCAAAATAGAGCCAGAGCTCATAACCCTTTGCGAAAGTTAAAAAACTAAAGCTTTAATAATTAATAGGCAAAATTATAAAAAAGTAAAGAGATAAATTCAAACCAAACACATACTACCCAATGTGGCTAGTTTTATGCATTTAATTTAACACAATTGAAAAATACAAACAGTGCGAAAAATATCAAATTTCAAGAGACTAAAGAGATTAAAATTGAAATTTTCACCTGCTTACGTACATTTCTCTACAAATTGTTTCTGCACAAGACAGACTACAAGACAGACGTAGGTGGCTCTTTATTGTATAAGCCTATAACGATCTGCGAAAAGGTAAACCCAAATAAACCTTAACTATAAAATAAGCCCCTATTATGACTGGTTGGTAAAACAAGTAATATGAAAATATTTCCTATTTAGCAGCATTAACAAAAAAAAGTAATTAATATGACACCCAAAAGACAAATTAATTCATTTAAGCTTCAATAGTACCACGTTCAGAAACGTAAATACCATCCAAGAACTTACGGATATCCTTGTTTCTAGCACGACAAACTTGTTGAATGTCAGCAGCGTTTTGAGAAACATCTTCTAAAGAGTTACCAGTAAGGACTAATTCATCCTTAACATTGGCAGATGGAGCAACATCAACACCATCAAAGACCTTGATAAGTCTAACCTTCTTTTCACCCAAGTAGTTTCTGATTTCAACGAATTTTTGGCCATCCTTTTCAACAATGTTGACGTTAATTGGGAAATGCGCATAGACGTATCTCATCTTGTACTTGTAACCCTTAGTGACACCGGTGATCAAGTTAGCAATAAGAGACTTGACGGTTCTCAAAGCAGCAACGTGCTTTCTGTCACCGTTGTGAACAATAATCTTGATAGCCTTGTCGTTGATCTTCTTGAAGGTAACGTGAATGTGCTTCAAGTCCTTGGTCAAGACACCTCTTGGACCAGTAACCTTAACGGATCTAGCGTTAATGTTAACGGTAACACCTTCTGGGATTTCTAAGATTTGTTCGGTTTGAATGTACTTCATTGCAACGGTTGATGAGGTGAAAAAAATCTAATATTGAGCGAATTTTTCACTTTAATACAATTGCGAACTCGTGAAAAAAATTTTCAAATGGGTCGTGTGTGGCTATATTTACATCTCAAATATTTGAAAGGACCTTGTTTTACTGCATGTGTACTGAAAATTACTCTTACTCTTGTGTCTTTGGTTTAAAAATCGTTGAATTATGGCAATCTCTTGAGCTTCTAATTACCAAGTAATTTATGTTTATTTTGTTTTAATGGCTTATTTTTATAAGTAACAACTTGTAGCTTTTAGTTGATAATAGCTATAGAATTTATCTGAATTTATCATTATAATTACGTTTATTTATTTTGTGTATATAAATGAAGTATAGTCACTTTTACTAAAGTTCATATTGGTGATAATTTAAATTTGTTGCAAAATTTGCAAAAGACAGCCAAAATTGATTTTAATATTTTAAATTTAAATTACATATTGTACATTAAAATTTATGCATATTTCTTTATTGTATTAAAATACATTTAACCTCTTTGGGTAGGATTATTCATAAAGCTAATATTATTCTTAATTAATTATAATCTATGTATGTTATTAAGTCTATGTATAGTATATAAAATGTTTAAAATTAATAAGTAATCTATTATAGATTAGCATTTTCGTTCAATTAATGTTAGGGCCATACACAATATAACAATTTATATTGGGACAATATGCACTATTAATTAATAGGGGGTTTGGGGTATTATTAAATTTCTAAACGTTTACAATTCATATCCGATTTCGTCTTATTATTGATGAAAAATAAGCAACTTTATTAAGAATGATCTACATTTGAGTTAAATAATTGTGCTTATATTTAATTTATGATTAAAATGTTTAACTAAATCAATATTTTTTTGTAGCATAAAAAAAAAATGAAATAATGAAAATAATGAATTTTATAAAATTTATTCTTCATCTTGTTCATCTAAAGTCTTGAAAACCATTGGCTTAGAAGATTTTGGAAAGTCAATTCCTCTCTCTAACAAAGCTGCATAAGCAACAGCAAAATCTTTGAAGAAAAGATCTTGGCTTTCAGCATACATTTTGACATATTTAAGGAAACCTGAATCTTCTTTTAAAGCGTAATCAGTAGGTAACATCATGAAAGAGTTAGTTTCATCATCTTCATATTGCTTTGGACCATCCCATTTTCTTACGTGCCAAGATTGCAATAATCTAACAAAGAAATCGTTAGTGAACATGTTGAAAGATGGACCCCATGGACCATCAAAACCGGATCTATCAGTGTGACATTTACCTAAACAGTGAGCACCAATTAAAGCAACAGTTTCGCGATCATTGAAGTCTAATCTTCCAAATACATCTCTAATATGTTTAGCACCTTGGGAAGCATCAGGTAATCTACCGTTTTCAGGAACAGAAGAATCATCTGGGGCATCACGACGACCTGGTCTCCATTTAATTTTAGGTCCTCCAGCTTCTTGAACAGCTGCAACACCTCCTAAAGTCCACAAGTCACCGTAAGAGATCCATGGGTATTTTTCTTTGATGGAAAGTAAGAAAGCTTTACCATATTCCAAACCTGCATTGGCAGGGTCAGTAGATTCTGGAGCGAAAACCATAGTACCCCCATAGGAGCCTCCAGTATTATCTTTTTTCAGCCAAGTACCAGATGAGTGCCAAGCTAAACGACACAAGATACCATAACGACCTGCACCTCCGTCTGCATCATCCTCGTTCACCATTTTTCTCGCAATATCATTATAAACTTCTTGATATGTTTCAAAAGATCCTTCCATTGGAGGATTAGCTTTATGAATTACGGCACCAGCTAAAAGAGTACTTCCGATTTTTTTAGAAGTGTTATTACCATTGTTATTATTAAAATTATTTCCATTGAAGTAGTTTTTCTTTTCTTGTTCATTGGCAAACCAAATGGCTGCAGAACCGGTGGCAGCTATACCAGCCAAGACCTTCCATGACAATTGGGAAGAACGAAGCAAAGGAGTAAATCTGATTGAGGACATATCAACAGGTTTTTCTAATTTTTTTTTGGGAATGAGCCAATAATAAACACGTTAAAGTAATCTATAATGGTTTCAATAATGTGAATAATTAAATGTAGCAAATATTATAAACTAATTTGCGTTTTGAATTTTTGAATAAATGAACTTGTATCCTTAATGTGGTTGGATATTTAGTGGAAATATATAATCCAAGAATTGAAGTCAAACATATCTATTTATATTCTTTAGATGCCATCCATCCTTGCTGCAAGGTGTACCTGTATGCAGCCGCATTTATAACTCATCAAAAGTCACTCTAGATTGTTGATTACGTTAAGAAAGCGAATTCTAGAATAAATTAAAGAAAACAAAATAAGTTAATATGATTAATATGATATTTGACATTATAGTACATTTTTTAATGGGGTCTTGTAGATTTGATTAGATGGAAATGTAAACTGATTGAAAAAAAAAGTATATATAGCTATATCAATTAGTCTTAATAAATTGAATTGAAGCTGTCAAACAAAAATCGTAAGCCGTTTTTTTTCATGAGCGAATTTCCAATTTCACTTGCAACCCATACTTAATAGTAAAATATAATTTCAACCAATGAAATCGCACTTATATTGCTTGCTTACTGAATTAAATGCAGTGACCCTCCCTCGTATCATAGACATATTTCTTCTATTGACACTACTGGCATTTTCCTTTTTGAGATTAACGGAGATATCGGTGGAACTATTCGCAATGAGGGGTTTTACCAAGTAATCACACAATTAATTGATACATTATACTTGTTGAGAGTTTACTACTTTTCCTGCCTATATGTATGTCTATTATTTAAATTTAAATCTAAATTTCACTATTTTTTGAACATTTTATATTTTACACAATCATTCGCTCATTTTTGCATCAAGAAACTTTTCAATTTGTTCGGCATCCACGTAAACCCAAGAACCTTCTTCATTATAAGTCTTTGCATTGGAACACATGATTTTCAATTCTTTAATCAAGCTATCAATAGATTCGATTTTTTCTTGCTTTAATTTCCGTCTTAATTGCTTGATTGAAACTGGGTGTTCAATAATTTGATAGTAATCTGGATAATGCTTTTTCACTGGTAAATCAAGGAAAATTTCACTAATATTATGCCCATCACTTTCAGCCGTTAATTCACATATTTCATCCAAAATTTCATTACCTAATTTGGTCACTTCATCAATATCCACTTCATCCCTATCTTCGTCATCAACTTCGGATATATTAGACAGTTTTAAAGGAGTTCTAGATCTTCGATTTTTCTTTCTTGGTGCATAATCATTATCTTCTTCAATATCTTCTGACTCTGGTTCTGCAGAAGCAGATGCTGTTCTACGTTTTCTGCCTCGTTTAGCTTCTCTGGCTTCTTTACGCTTGATGGCATCTTCAATACTATCATCGTCATCATCAATAGCCATAAGCCATTGATCTTCAGTTAAACCATCATCATATTTAACTCTTTTCTTCTCTCTTACTCTAGCTAACTCTTTGGTATCTTTTTCAAAATGATGAGAGATATCTTCCGTGAAAACTGCCGGTAATTCTGGTCGAGTTATTAATCTATTTTTGTATCCACCTTGACGTGCTTCAATATTTTCTGTGGCCAATCTTTGATTATCCATTTGAGTGAACAATTCCTTTTCAGCCTCACTCCTGGCCAATATTTCATTTAATTCGTCATCATCCATGTCTTCCTTCTCTTCACCATCTTCAGCAGCATTTTCTGCTTCCAATAATTTCTTCAAAAATTCTTCTTGCTCTTCGGCTGTAGATTTATTATCAAACTTACCTGCTTGAATAACTTTACCGTCAATATCCAATTTTTGATGAGCACGTTCTAAAATGACTTCTTCAACAGAATCATTTGTAATCAATCTTAAAATTCTCACTTCATTCTTTTGACCAATTCTATGAGCTCTATCTTGGGCTTGCAAATCTTGATGAGGATTCCAATCAGTATCGAAAATAATAACTGTATCCGCCGTTTGTAAATTTAAACCTAAACCACCTGCTCTGGTGGACAACAAAAAGCAAAAATATTCTGAGTCGGCAGCATTGAATTCTTTCAACATGTCTTGCCTATCTTCAGCTTTGGTAGCACCATCTAATCTTAAATATTTCATATCTCTCCAACGCAAGAAATCTTCCATAATATCCATAACTTGAGTCATTTGGAAAAACATTAAAACTCTATGACCAGAAGCTTTAAATTTGGGTAAAATTCTATCTAATAATTCAAATTTTCCACTGACCCTCCAAATAAGATCATTGGTCAATTTACTTGAATCAAGAACAGTTTCAACTTCTTCGAAAACAAATGGATGATTACAAATCTTCCTTAATTGCATAATCTTGTTATTTAAACCTTTGATACCAGATTTTGCGGTACCAGCATCTGCACCCACAAACAATGCATTGTGCTTAAGCATTTGTTGATACAAAACGTATTGTAAACCGGATAATTTACACCTAATGACTTTCTCAACCTTATCGGGCAAATCTTTTTCAACATCTTTCTTTAATCTTCTTAAAAGGAAAGGACGCAAAACTTTATGCAATCTTCTGATAATCAATAAACTTTCTTCTTCTGTCAATTCAATTTTTTCTTGTGATCCAGTATTTGCAAATGGCGTGTTAAACCATTCATCAAAAGATTTTACTGAATTGAAAACTTTGGGTAAAACAAAGTTTAATAAGGCCCATAATTCCGGTAAGTTATTTTGAAGTGGAGTACCAGTTAAAATCAATCTATTTTTTGTTCTATAATAAGTTTTTAATGTAATAGATAATTTAGAAGAAGCATTTTTCATTCTATGCCCTTCATCAATAATCATATGAGAATAATTAAACTTTGCAAGTACTGGCCTTTCTCGAATAATGTATTCATAAGTGGTTAACATAACTTGGAAGTTACCCATTCTAATATCAGCTTGCATCAGTCTTCTTTGCTGCTGAGAACCTTTGTAGACGATTACTTTGACACTAGGTGCCCATTTTTCAAATTCTATGGTCCAATTGGTTATAGTGGAAAGAGGGACAATAACCAAAAATTTATCTTCATGTTTTTTCTCGATTAAGTAAGTTATCAAGGATATTGATTGAATAGTTTTACCCAAACCCATTTCATCTGCTAAAATACCATTTAACTTGTTATTATATAAGGAAACCATCCATTGTAAACCTTTGATTTGGTACTCTTTCAACTTACCACCGACCAAAATGGTAGGTTGTTCAGTAACCTCTTCTTGAATTCTATGAGCAACTTGATAGTAGTCAATTTTTTCTCTTAATTCATCTACTGTATCTTCAGCTTCAGCTTCGTTTGATGCTGCGTTATCATCTAATGGTAAATCAGCACCGGAATCTTGCTGTTGAGCTTGAACAGCTTTAGCTAAAGAATCCAAGAATGAGTTTGTTTGTTTCAATAAATGGGTAATTCTATGATCTTTAGTTTGGTCTAACAATTTAATATAAGCTTCTTCATCGTTTGCTTTTAAAGCTTGTAAACGTTGCTTTGCCGTTTTTTCCATTCTCTTGGATTCGTCCTTCTCAGTGTTAACATGGAAGTTATTGATATTTCTAGCGATGGTTGCTCTTTTATGTAGTCTATTAGCTCTATGATCTAAAAGTTGTTCCAGTTGCAATAAAATTTGATTCACCTTATTTACATGCTCAGCATGTTCTAACCTTTTAGCTTCTAATTCCCTACGTTCTTCCAATTTTGCTGCTAAACGATGAGCATCTGGTTGCACAACTTTCGGTCTTATATACATTGATCTTTGAGCAGAAATTGTAACAGGATAATCTTTTAAATAGTTGACATCATAATGAGCTCTAGCCGCAGCTCCAAAAATGAAAGCTTTCCTAGTTTGCTTTTGCTTAGCTAAAACTTTTAGCGATTTTAATTCAATTAAAGCATTCATTTTAATAGCATCATAATCTTCAATACCATCAAAATTGAAAGATCCCAAGTTTGCCGGTAATAATTCTAAATCATTGATTCTATTTTGTAATTTACGGTTGATTCCTTGTTCACCTAATACATTTCCTAAAGGATTTGTTAATGGATCATCAAACGAGTCCAAATTTCCATTGGCTACCCCTAAAGCTTTTGCTCTTGCTTCAAAATTTACAGGTAATTCACGGGGCATAATATCTTGAACATTATCTTCAATCGAATCAAAGTCTTTTTGAAAAGTTTCAGGAAGATCTAAATCTTTGGAGAGTAACTGAAGCCCTACAATTTGCTTTTCAAGTAATTCATAATCGATTTCTTCATCTTCAGCCTTAGTAGATTTCTGCAAAGACTCGAGGAATTCTTGTTCGTCTTGCTTGTACTTCTTTTGAGCTTCAGCCACTTGAGATAATATATGCTCAATTTGCTTTATTTCATACAGATATTCGGTATTATTAGGGTGCTGTTGTAATTGTTGATAACGTATCAATAATTGCACTAGTTTTTCCTTACTTTCGGGCATTTGATACATGGGGATGCCCATCATATCCTTTTCAAGCCTATTAGCATTAGGCAGTTCACTTGACGCGTAAGTCATGATATTAAACTCCTAATAATCGACTCGAAGTTATTACTTTAAAATTTTCCGATAGGACCAAGGAAATTCTAGATTACAGGAGAAATACCAATTAGGGATCTAGTTCGGTCCACAATGGGAATGTTAAACTTTTAAGTTTCGTTCGATGGGTGTTTGTCTGCCCTAGAGTGGTGTGGCAGGATAAACTTGGTTGATTGTAAATGAACTCAACTGGCTTTGCAATGGGAAAAAAAAACAAATTGGAACCCAGAAAAACTGGTAGGGATAGCGATAGGTGTCGAATGAGAAGGACAAAAAAAAAAAA